>SNQJ01S0213421.1:0-15734 GCA_010110895.2 Picea sitchensis | reverse complement strand
CTATTTTATTGAAAGGTCTTATTAATATTGACCTTTATTACATCCGAATGCATTGATCTACCTATGTGCAGGTTAGGACCTTAACAATTTTCTTTTGAGGTCATTGTTAAGCTAGGTAAATTAAATGTGGGTCCTGACCACTTATCTAGACTAGAGTCAGGAGAAAGAGGCAGAGTTGTAGATGACCAACTCCCAGATGCAGATATTTTCAAAGTTAAAGATATTCATGATTACTTGTCTAACATTGCCTTATTTCCGAGCATAGGTGTTTTCCTTGAAGGTTATTCCACAACTCAAAAGAGACACCTAGTGGTTCGTGCAAGAGACTATCAACTGATTGCAGGTCAAGTGTACAATTTGAGATTGGGAAGTATCCTTAGATGATGTGTGCTTGACCATTGAAGATTGGATATCTTGTGGGAGTGTCACAGTGGAGTTGCAGGAGGCCATGTAGGAGGTAAGGAAATGACACAAAAAATATTACAGGTAGGATTGCGGTGGCATAATGTATTCAAGGATGCCAAAAACTATGCTAGAACATGTGATATATTTCAGTGGATTAGTAAATCATCACACATGGATGAGTTACTATTATAACTTGTTCGTGCATTGCAGGCCTTTGGGAAGTGGGTCATAGACTTCATCGGTCCCATTAATCCTCCAGCTACAAACTCAAAGGCCATATACACCATCACCAAAACCTATTACTTAACTCACTGGGATGAAGTAGAGGCTATTCAGGATGGTTCTACAGATACAATAACTTGATTCATCTATGAGAACATCAACACTAGATTTGGGTGCCCTTGGAGTTTAACTAGTGATCAAGGAGCCTATTTTATTAGCAAGACTATTGCTACTCTTACTCAAGAATTTCTCATTCAACATTACAAGAGTAGTCCATATCATCCACAAGAAAACGGGGCAGTCAAAGCCTTTAACAAGATTTTGGAAAGAGGATTAACCAAAGTACGTTGCACAAATAGAGATGATTGGGATAAAAGGGTTCTAACAGTATTATGGGAAAATAAAATGTAAAGAAATTGCATAAATATACTACATTCCAACTAATTTATGGTTGCAAAGCAGTTGTTCCCACCACGTTCATTGTTAGGATATTTAGACACTTAGGAGTTAGTTAATATCTACTTGGTCTAATGTGTCGTTAGGTAAAAGTGTGTTTCTTAGTGTGTTTCTTTAGTATCCATTAGCATGCATTTGTAGTTAGGAAATATGACAGTCACAATATGTTCCTAACATAGAGTGATCCAACGGTTCATATTCTCCTCGATCTTAATGGCCATTGATCCATGGGTTAACACCTGATTGGTCCATGATCTTTATTTAAAGAGCATGGAGGGTCATTTTTTGATGATTGATTGTGAGAAACTCTCTTGTAAAATCTCTCTCTAATCTTTTTCTTTTGCATTAATAAACTGTTCCAAGTGGCTGCGTTGGCTGGGGACATGGATGTTTCCCCGTAGGGGTTTTACCATGTCAAAACATCAGTGTGTTGATCTTTGAGCTGGTTGTGTGAGCGGTTACTGAAGGTGTTCGTCCTCTTTTGGAATAACTGTGTTGTCAAACATGGTATCAAAGCCTGTTTGAAGACCCGCTCTTGTTATAGATTGAGATCGTGAAGTCGAGTTGCCTCACAACAACAACAACAACAACAACAACACCCCAATTCCTCTTGCTAAACAATACAATATGTTTTGCTAGCCCATTTGGTTAAAATTTTCCTTATTAAGTAAAATGTCTTAAGCTCAAGTCTCTCTTTTTGTTACTTTTTTTGAAAAAGGTCATTCTCCACTGCAAAGTGTATTTCACTTCAAGTATAAAAGTGAATCACTATAAGTAGCTTTAATACTTTATTTTAGAGTTATTTATTTTGCATGTGGCTTTTTTTATTATAAAGTAACTTCATTGTAAAAGTGATCCCCACTTCTTTTTATAAAAGTGGGTCACTTCATAAAACAACTTATATCATCACGTGGTCCTTTGGTTACCATTTATGTTTTTTTTTTAAATGACATAACGTTCACATCCGAAGTCCTTTTTTAGTGCCGCTTTTTTTAAAGCTACATAATTTTTCGAGATCTTTCCATCGAGATCATCAATTTCAGTTTTTAAATCCATATTATCTAGAACCAACTACTTCCAATGGAAATATCATATGGAGGATTTATTAAGAAGTAAAGGCTTGTACCAGATTACCTTGGAAAGGAAAAATAACCCACTGATGCTGATAAGAAAGTCAAATGGGCTAATAGGAGTGACAAAGCACATGGAATAATTAGAATGTCCATCTCTCCTTGATCCATATTTTATGAGTAGAACGAAATGAATACAGATTATTAACAGATTCTTAGCACAAAATAACAAAGATACAGTAAAACTGGTTTTCTATTCAATAATGAAATAAGATGAAATTGTAAAATGCAGCGAAAACAAGCTTGCTGGAATGGTGGCAGCTTATCTCTGAGAAGAGATGTGATGGCTACACTCATTCATAAGAAGATGATTACCATGAGGCTATGAATGCCTTTTACAATAAACATGAATTCCAAAAACCCCTAGACATCGAAAAAACTAACCCTAGGATATGAAGCACCAAAAGTCATGTGGGCCCCGTTTGGGTAAGTTAGTACATTAACTTCCCAGGGTCGTAACTTTTGCATGCAATCTCTGTTTTAGGTGTATGGTATCCCGTTGAAAAGGTATGGTCGAGGAGATTCATTTTGGGGCCTCAATCATTCCATAAGCTATCATTGGGAAGCTCAATCCCGAAAAACCTTCATTTAGGCCCTCAAAATGGCCCTAGAAGTGAAAACTGCTAAAAATAGTAAATTGCAAAAATTGCCAGAAAACTGTTTTGAGCCAGTTGGAAAAGGTGGTTGGCCACCGATATCCATTTGGTTCAATCCCCCCTCCTTAGGAATCAATGGTCTCCATTGCGTTGATTTCCCCCATCAGATGAGGAAATTTCTGTTGAATTTGGCCCTAAGTGAGCCACTTGCCTTGGTGCAGGAGCTGCCCTGCTTTGACGACTCGATAAAGCTGAATCCTTTGTTGTTGAGTTCCCTTGATTTGTGTGTCCACAATATGATCACTAGATGCCTATTAGATGTAGTCGGGTTTGATCTCTGTTGGTGTTAGTTGTTCTGCTACGTCTGAGGTGTCCAATAATGGTGGGAAATAAGGGCGAAGGAGATCCACGTTGAACACTGGGTGCAGGCCAAGGAAAGGAGGAATGTTGAGCTCAAAACAATTACCCCCCATGGCCTTGGTGATGGTGTATGACCCATAATGAAGTGGGTGAAGCTTTCGATGGGGTCCTGTAAGGCGTTCTTTCTGCAAGTGCAACCAAACTTTGTTTCCTGGCACCCGATGTTGATCATGGCGCTGCTTGTACTTGTCATTAGACTTCTGTAGGATATCCTGAACCTATTAGTAGATGTGCTGGATCCGCTCAATGAACCGAGTGGCTTTGTCAGCTTCAGTTGGAATAGGAGATGAGTCGGTCGAGGTGACCGCAAGGGGAAGTGCAACATCTATGGGACCCAATGGTTGGAATCCCAACCCCACCTGAAAGGGGCTGTGGCCAGTTGAGCTATGTAGGGATCGGTTGTAGCTATGCTGGACATAGGGAAGGCTCTCATCCCATGTGCAAGGGTGATTTGAATTATACATGCGAAGGATATGCACAACCATTCAATTTACGACCTCGGTTTGGCCATCTATCTGGGGGTGGAAGGTCGTGGATTTGGTTAGCTTGGTGTCTAGCAGTGACCAGAGGCTCGACCATAATGTGTTGAGAAATTGACTGTCCCTATCTGAGACAATGGTTTGTGGGAGTCCAAAATGCACCCAGACCTGTTCAAAGAAGAGCTTGGCAGTGGCCTCTGCTGTGATGCTCTTCTTGCAGGCAACCAAAATCGCCATCTTAGAAAAGCGGTCAACAACCACAAAAACACAGTCATTTCCCCGCTTGGTGGACGGGAGGCCCAACATGTAGTCCATTGAGATGGATTCCCATGACCTGTCAGGAGTAGGAGGAGGGGTGTACAGGCCCTGTTTCTAAGTGGTTGGTTTGGAAATATCACAGGCAGTGCAAGACCTGATATACTTGATGACCTCCTATTGGAGTTTCGGCCAGTAGAAATATTTCTGTAGCATCGCCACTGTCTTTTCAATGCCGAAGTGTCCTGCCACCCGACTGTAGTGGGATTCCCAGATCATCTTCACTCGCTCGCTTGATGGAACACAAAGATGGCCTAGACGACACAACAATCCATCATGAAGATAGAAATTATCGACAACTATGTTTGCACCCAACATTTGGTAGGTGGTGGCGAAGTCTGGGTCTGTCTCATAGAGTTGGGGCCATCCAGAGGTCTCATGTCCACAAGAGTCTAGCACTATGGTGAGTTCCACAATTGGTGGTTTGCTGAGGCAATAAACAACATGATTGGTGCTTCCTGTTTTATACTTGATGTTGAGGTGGAATTGCTACAAGTATGTGGACCACTTTTGATAGCGGTCATTCTGCAATTTTCCTTCTGTCTGCATAAACTGCAGTGGCTTATGATTAGTGTGGATTACTGTCTCCTTCCCAAGAATGTAATTTCTCCATTGGCGGCAGGCTTTCACAATGGAGTACATTTCTTTGTCGTAAGTAGGGTACTTATGGACATCATTGGATAATGTCTCACTATGATAGGCCACATGGTGGTCGTGCTGAGTGAGAACGACGCCCACAACATAGTTTGAAGCATCTGTCTTGATCTCAAAGGGATGTTGCAGGTCTGGTAGTGAAAGTACTGGGGATGAGCACAAGCGCTGCTTCAAATCATCGAAAACTTGTTGTTGGGACCAGCCACATGCAAATTTTTCCTTAACACCACCTATGGTGATTTGGCTGAGGGCCCACGAAATATTGGAGAATCCCAAACCAAAGTTGCAGTAGAAATTGGCAAGGCCCAAGAAGCTTCGAAGCTCAGTGAGTGTGGTTGGGGCTGGCCAATCACGGATGACTTGGATCTTGGCTGGATCCACATGTACACCATGCTGATCAATGATGTAGCCCAGGTAATGGACTCTGTCCATGCCGAAGGAGCACTTTTTCAAGCTAGCGTATAGCTTGTGCTGCCGCAGGGTGTGCATAACCTACTGAATATGCTGCAAGTGTTCAACCCAAGTATTGCTATGAATGAGAATGTCATCCAGATACACCACTACAAAATTATTGGTGAATGGTCGCAGGATATTGTCCATCATCCTAATGAAAGTGGTCAGAGCATTTGTCAAACCAAAGGGCATGACCAACCATTCAAAAAGGCCTTCCTTTGACTTGAAGGTTGTCTTCCATACATCTGTTTGTTCTATCGGGACTTGGTGGTAGCCAGACTTCAGATCAATCTTAATGAAGTATTTATCCCTCGTGAGTTGATCAAGGAGTTCGTCGATTCGGGGAATCGGGTACTGGTTTCTAAATGTGATTTTATTCAGAGCCTGGTAATCAATCCAGAGTCGTTAGGTTCCATCTTTCTTTTGTACCAGAACGATTGGGCTCCCGCAAGGTGATGAGCTGGGACGGATGTGCCCCTTGTGGAGTAGTTCTTGGATTTGTCGCTTGATCTCCTCATTCTCTAACAGAGAGCAATGATAGACTGGCCCATTGGGAAGTGGTGCACTGGGGATCAGATTGATGGGGTGCTTGACCTAACAGTGCAGAGGTACCCTGGTAGGTGAGAAGAATATATCCGAGCATTCTTCCACGACCTTATCTACTTGCTTCTGCTGTGTGGAGAGTTCGACTACAGAGACCCTGGATGTGGCTGTGATATTTCGCTTATTCCGAGAGTGAATCACAAAGAAGACAAACTTCCCCGTCTGAGAGATGACCTTCCTGCATTGCTTAGCAGAGATAAAAAAAATAGCACTAGGTGGGACTGCCTCAGGTATCCTCTACAATTTCCTGTTCAAAGTAATAATAACACTACAAGGCCTAGACTCATATATAGCATGAAGTTTCCATAAATAAGGTTGGCCCAAAAGAACATCACAAACTTCGAGAGGAGCAACATCACACAATACCTCATCTTTGAAGGGCTTGATGCCGTATGACAATCGACACTGTTGGCTGACGCGAAGATCGCTTCCTTGGTGGAGCCATCCAATGGTGTAGGGTTGTGGGTGAGGTATTATGGGCAAGGCCAGCCGGTTGATGACCTCTGCAGAGATGAGGTTATTCTGGCTATGACTATCAACAATGAAGTGCAACAGGGTGCCTTTTACCCACATTTGCAAATGGAAGAGGCACTCTCCTTCTTTTGGCTCGTCTGGTTCACCAGGTTGGAGCTTGGTGGTAGCAATGGTGGCACTAGATTCCACGTCAATGATCCGTCTTCCCCTTTTTGGTTCTGTCTTAGAGTCAGAATCCACATCTGATTCAGAGGCTTTCACTTCAGCCAACAACGACTACTTTGAGCGATAATTAATAGTGTTATGCCAAGGGCTCTTATGGAAGTCGCACCACTTCCCGGTATCTTTCTTTGTCTTTCCAGTGTCCTTCTTTGCTTGCATCTTGGACTAGTTGTCCTAATACTATCCATATTTTCTCTATCATTTGTTTTGTTGGTTGGGGCCTCCCTTTCCTAGCTTTTGTTGTGATGGGTTCCCAACCCCAAATTGCCGCGTCTTTTGTTTGAGCTTCAACTCGATTTTGACGGCATATCGGTAGGTCACGCCCAAGGATGAGATGTATAGAAATTACATTTTGGTCTAGATGTATATATGCAGAGCACCTCGATACTTGAGAACCAGATGTCACTCTGAATCTCTGATGCCCAACTTGGTGTGCAAGACATGGAAGATATTTGTGAAATATGGCACTGCCTGGTCTCTTTCTTGTCGCAATGTGGTCCATTTGGTATATAAGTCGTCATAACTTCCGACAGGGTAGTATTGTTCCTTAATAGCATCCCTGAAGGAATCCAAGGTGGCTGTGACTATAAATAATGAGAGTTCCTCTATTTCCATTTTCTCACAGAACGTTTCCCATCAATCTTTGACATGGGGGATGGCTTTGAGGAGTGCAAAAGTAGTTTTTTCTCTATTCAAGAAGTTATGGACAAAAAAATACCCTTCTAAGAGATTCAACCACTTGTCTACAACATATGCGTCTATATGGCCTTCAAATATAGGAATACCAAAGTTTATTTGTACCTTGAAGGGGGTGGCACCTCCACTCGAAGAAGATGCGTCGCCTGTTGGTAGCTGTCGAAGGATTTGCGCGAAACTATCCAACATCTTGTTCCTCTCTTGTGTGAGGGATTCCTTAATCAACAGTTTGAAAGGATCTCCTGTCCTGTCATCTTTATTTTCTCCTTCCATGAGAGCTCGCTTGGACGTGCGAGAGATTTTGTCCTCAAGAGAAACAAGATCAAGATCCAACTCTTTATACTCTGACCTTGTTGGGGACATGCATTAAGATGACACAGAGCAGACCACTCTGATACCAATGATCTGTATTTTATGAGAAGAATGAAATGGATACAGATTATTAATAGATTCTTAGCACAAAATAGTAGAGATATAGTAAAATTGGTTTTCTATTCAATAATTAAATAAGCTGAAACTGTAAAATGCAGCAGAAACAAGCTTGCTGGAATGGTGGTGTCTTATCTCTGAGAAGAGATGTGATGGATGCGCTCATTCGCAAGAAGATGATTACCATGAGGCTATAAAGGCCTTTTACAATAAAAAGGAATTCCAAAAAACACTATACATCCAAAAACCTAAGCTTAGGAGATGAAGCGCCAAAAGTCATGTGGGACCCGTTTGGGTAAGTTAGTACATTAACTTCCCGGGGTCGTAACTTTTGCATGCGATCTCTGTTTTAGGCGTATGATAGCCCGTTGGAAAGGTATCGTCGAGGAGATTCATTTTAGAGAATCAATCATGCTATAGGAAATCATTGAGAATCTATATGTAGAAAAACCTTCATTTAGGCCCTCAAAATGGCCCCGAAAGTGAAAACTGCTAAAAATAGTAAATTGCCAAAATTGCTAGAAAATTGTTTTGAGCCAGTTGGAAAAGGTGGGTGGCCACCGATACCCATATGGATAAATCCTCCCTCCTTAGCAAGAAATGGTATCCATTTCATTTATTCCCCCCATCAGATGAGGAATTTTCTGTTGAATTTGGCCCCGGGTGAGCCACTTGCCTTGGTGTAGGAGCTGCCCTGCTTTAATGACTCGATAAAGCTAGATCCTTTGTTGTCGAGTTCCCTTGATCTATGTGTACACAATCTGATCGCTAGATTCCTGTTGGATGAATTCAGGGTTGAGATCTATTTGTGTCAGTTGTTCTACTACGTCTGAGGTGTCCAATAATGGTGAGAAATAAGGGCGAAGGAGATCCATGTTGAACACTGGGTGCAGGCCAAGGAAAGGAGGAATGTTGAGATCAAAAGAATTATCCCCCATGGCCTTGGTGATGGTTTATAGCCCATAACAGAGTGGGTGAATCTTCCAATGAGGTCCTGTAAGGTGTTCTTTCTGCAAGTGGAACCAAACTTTGTCTCCCACCTGAAATTTATGTGGCACCTGATGTTGATCATGGCACTGTTTGTACTTGTCATTGGACTTCTGTAGGATATCCTAAACCTATTGGAGGATGTGCTGGATCTGCTCAATGAACCGGGTGGATTTATCAGCTTCAGTTGGAATAGGAGATGAGTCGGTCGAGGTGACCGCAAGGGGAAGTGTAACATATATGGGACCTAATGGTTGGAATCCCAACCCTACCTGAAAGGGGCTGTGGCCAATTGAGCTATGCAGGGATTGGTTGTAGATATGATGGACATAGGGAAGGGTCTCATCCCATGTGCGAGGGTTCTTTGAATTATACATGCAAAGGATATGCACAACCATTAGATTTACGACCTCGGTTTGGCCATCTGTCTTGGGGTGGAAGGTCGTGGATTTGGTTAGCTTGGTGTCTAGTAGTGACCAGAGGTTCGACCAGAATGTGTTGAGAAATCGACTGTCGCTATTTGAGACATTGGTTTGTGGGAGTCCAAAATGTGCCCAGACTCGTTCAAAGAAGAGCTTGGCAGTGGCCTCTGCTGTGATTCTTTTCTTACAGGCAGCCAGAATCACCATCTTAGAAAAGCGGCCAACAACCACAAAAACACAGTCATTTCCCCACTTGGTGGACGGGAGGCCCGACATGTAGTCCATTGAGATGGATTCCCATGGCCTGTCAGGAGTAGGAAGAGGGGTGTACAGGTCATGTTTCTTAATGGTTGGTTTGGAAATAATGCAGGTAGTGCAGGACCTGATATACTTGTTGACCTCCTGTCGGAGTTTCATCCAGTAGAAATATTTCTGTAGCATCGCCACTATTGTTTCGACGCCAAAGTGTCTTGCCACCCGACTGTAGTGGGATTCCCTGATCAACTTCTCTCGCTCGCTTGATTGAAGACATATATGGCCTAGACGACACAACAACTCATCCTGAAGATATAAATTATCGACAACTATGTTTTCACCCAACATTTGGTAGGTGGTGGTGAAGTGCGGGTCTGTCTCATAGAGTTGGGGCCATCCAAAGGTCTTATGGCCATAAGAGTCTAGCACTATGGTGAGTGCCGTGACTGGTGGTCAATTGAGGCAATCAGTGACGCGATTGGTGATTCCTATTTTATACTTGATGTTGAGGTGGAATTGCTGCAAGTATGTGGACCACTTTTGATGGCATTCATTCTGCAATTTTCCTTGTGTCTGCATAAACTGTAGTGGCTTATGATCAATGCGGATGACTGTCTCCTTCCCAAGAATGTTATGTCTCCATTGGCGATAGAATTGCATAATGGAGGACATTTATTTGTCATAACTAGGGTACTTACGGACAACATCGAATAGTGTCTCACTATGATAGGCCACAGGGTGGCTCTGCTAAGTGAGAATGGCGCCCACAACATAGTCTGAAGCATCTGTCTCGATCTCAAAGGGATGTTGTAGGTCTAGTAGTGAAAGTACTCGGGATGAGCACAAGCGCTGCTTCAAATCATCGAAATCTTGTTGTTGGGACTGACCCCACACAAAATTTTCCTGAACACCACCCTTGGTGATTTGGCTGATGGCTCGTGCCATATGGGAGAATCCCAACACAAACCTATGGTAGAAATTGGCAAGGCCCAAGAAGCTCCGAAGCTCAGTGAGTGTGGTTTGGGCTGGCCAGTCACGGATGACTTGGTTCTTGGATGGATCCACATGTACACCATGTTTATAAATGATGTAGCCCAGGTAATGGACCCTATCCATGCCGAAGGAACATTTTTCCAAGTTGTCATATAGCTTGTGCTGCCGTAGGGTGTTAAGAACCTGCTGAATATGCTGCAAGTGTTCGACCCAAGTCTTGCTGTAAATGAGAATGTCATCCAGATACACCACTACAAAATTATTGGTGAATGGTCACAGGATATTGCCCATCATCCTCATAAAAGTGGCTGGAGAATTTGTCAAACCAAAAGGCATGAACAACCATTCAAAAAGGCCTTCCTTTGACTTGAAGGAAGTCTTCCATACATCTGTCTGTTCTATTGGGACTTGGTGGTATCCAGACTTCAGATCAATCTTACTGAAGTATTTATCTCCCGTGAGTTGATCAAGGAGGTCGTCGATTCGGGGAATCAGGTACCGATTTCTAACTGTGATTTTATTCAGAGCTTGGTAATCAATGCATAGTCACTAGGTTCCATCTTTCTTCTGTACCAACACGATTGGGCTCCTGCAAGGTGATGAGCTGGGATGGATGTGCCCCTTATGGAGTAGTTCTTGGATTTGTCGCGTGATCTCCTCATTCTCTAACAAAGAGTGATGATAGACTAGCCTATTGGGAAGCAATGCACTGGGGTTTAGATCGATGGGGTGCTTGACTTGACAGTGCAGAGGTACCCCGGTAGGTGAGGAGAAGATATCTGAGTATTCTTCCACGAACTTATCTACTTGCTTTTGCTGTGTGGAGAGGTCAGCTGCAGAGACCCTGGATGTGGCTACGATCTTTCTCTTATTTTGAAAGCATCTGTGTCTATCTGACCTTCAAATATAGGAATATCAAAGTTTATTTGTACCTTGAAGGGGGTGGCACGTCCACTCGAAGAATATGCGTCGCCTATTGGTAGCCGCCGAAGGATTTGCACGAAACTATCCATCATCTCGTTCCTCTGTTGCGTGAGGGATTCCTCAATCAATAGTTTGAAAGGATATCCTATACCATCATATTTATTTTCTCCTTCCATGAGAGGTCGCTTGGGTGTGTGAGAGCTTTGTTCCTCAAGAGAAACAAGCTCAAGACCCAACTCTTTGTACTCTGACATCGTTGGGGACATGCATTAAAATGACACGGAGCAGACCGCTCTGATACCACTGATCTGTATTTTATGAGAAGAACAGAATGAATACTGATTATTAACATATTATTAGCAAAAAATAACAGAGATACGGTAAAACTGGTTTTCTATTCAATAATGAAATAAGCTGAAACTGTAAAATGTAGCGGAAACAAGCTTGCTGGAATGGTGGTGGCTTATCTCTGAGAAGAGATGTGATGGTTTCACTCATTCGCAAGAAGATGATTACCATGAGGCTCTAAAGGCATTTTCAAATAAACAGGAATTCCAAAAAACCCTAGAAATCCAAAAACCTAACCCTAGGAGATGAAGCGCCAAAAGTCATGTGGGCCCCGTTTGGGTAAGTTAGTACATTAACTTCCCGAGGTCGTAACTTTTGCATGCGATCTACGTTTTAGGTGTATGATAGCCTGTTGGAAAGGTATCTACGAGGAGATTCATTTTGGGGCCTCAATCATGGCATAGGAAATCATTGAGAAGCTTGATCTTGAAAATCCTTCATTGAGGTCCTCAAAATGGCCCTGGAAATGAAAACTGCTAAAAATAGTAAATTTCCAAAATTGTCAGAAAACTGTTTTGAGCCAGTTGGAAAAGGTGGGTGGCCACCGATATCCATCTTGATCAATCCTCCATCCTTAGAAAGAAATGGTCTCCATTGCGTTGAGTTCCCCCATTAGATGAGGAAATTTCTACTGAATTTGGCCCCAGGTGAGCCACTTGCCTTGGTGCAGGAGCTGCCCTGCTTTGACGACTCGATAAAGCTGGATCCTTTATTGTCGAGTTCCCTTGATCTATGTTTCCACAATGTGGTCACTGGATGCCTGTTGGATGTAGTTGGCATTGAGATTTGTTGGTGTCATTTGTTCTACAACGTCTGAGGTGTCTAATAATGGTGGGAAATAAGGGCGAAGGAGATCCACGTTGAACACTGGGTGTAGGACAAGGAAAGGAGGAATGTTGAGATAAAAATCATTATCCACCATGGCCTTGGTGATGGCGTATGACCCATAACGGAGTGGGTGAAGCTTCCGATGGGGTTCTGTAAGGCATTCTTTCTGCAAGTGCAACCAAACTTTGTCTCCCACCTGAAACTTATGTGGCACCCGATGTTGATCATGGCACTGTTTGTACTTGTCATTGGACTTCTGTAGGATATCCTAAACCTATTGGCAGATGTGATGGATTCGCTCAATGAACTGGGTGGCTTTGTCAGCTTCAGTTGGAACAGGAGATGAGTTGGTCGAGGTGACCACAAGAGGAAGTGCAACATCTATGGGACCCAATGGTTGGAATCCCAACCCCACCTGAAAGGGGTTGTGGCTAGTTGATCTATGCATGTCTCCGTTGTAGCTATGCTGGACATAGGGAAGGCTCTCATCCCATCTGTGAGGGTGATTTGAATTATACATGCGAAGGATATGCACAACCATTCTATTTACGACCTCGGTTTGGCCATCTATCTGGGGGTGGAAGGCCGCAGATTTGGTTAGCTTGGTGTCCAACAGTGACCAGAGGCTCGACCAAAATGTGCTAAGAAATCGACTATCCCTATTTGAGATAATGGTTTTTGGGAGTACAAAATGTACCCAGACCCGTTCAAAGAAGATCTTGGCAGTGGCCTTTGTTGTGATGCTCTTCTTGCAGGAAACCATAATCGCCATCTTAGAAAAGAAGTCAACAACCACAAAAACATAGTCATTTCCCTGCTTGGTGGATGGGAGGCCCGACATGTAGTCCATTGAGATGAATTCCCATGGCCTGTCAGGAGTAGGAAGAGGGGTGTACAGGGTGGTCCATTTGGAAGATATTTGTGAAATATGGCACTGCTTGGTCTCTTTCTTGCCGCAGTGTGGTCCATTTGGTATATAAGTCATCATAACTTTCGACAGGGTAGTATTGTTCCTTAATAGCATCCCTGAAGGAATCCTAGGTGGTTGTGACTGTAAATAATGAGGGTTCCTCTGTTTCCTTTTGCTCACAGAATGTTTCCCACCAATCTTTGACATGGGGAACGACTTTGAGGAGCGCAAAAGTAATTTTTTCTCTATTCGAGAAGTTATGGACAAAAAAGTACCCTTCTAGAAAATTCAACCACTTGTCTATAGCATCTGCATCTATCTGATCTTCAAATATAGGAATATCGAAGTTTATTTGTACCTTGAAGGGGGTGGCGCATCCACTCGAAGAATATGCGTCGCCTGTTGGTAGCCGCCGAAGGATTTGCGTGAAACTATCCATCATCGCGTTCCTATGTTGTGTGAGGGCTTCCTCAATCAATAGTTTGAAAGGATCTCCTATCCCTTCATCTTTATTTTCTCCTGCCATGAGAGGTTGCTCTAGAGTGTGAGAGATTTTGTCCTCAAGAGAAACAAGCTCAAGACCCAACTCTTTGTACTCTAACCTCGTTGGGGACATGCATTAAGACGACACAGAGCATACTGCTTTGATATCACTGATCCAGATTTTATGAGCATAATGAAATGAATATAGATCATTAACATATTCTTAGCACAAAATAACAGAGATACAGTAAAACTAGTTTTCTATTCAATAATGAAATAAGATGAAACTGTAAAATGCAGCGGAAACAAGCTTGGTGGAATGGTGGCGGATTATCTCTGAGAAGAGATGTGATGGCTACGATCATTCGCAAGAAAATGATTACCATGAGGCTTTGAAGGCCTTTTAAAATAAAAATGAATGCCAAAAAACCCTAGACATCCAAAAACCTAACCCTAGGAGATGAAGTGCCAAAAGTCATGTGGGCCCCATTTGGGTAAGTTAGTACATTAACTTCCCGGGGTCGTAACTTTTGCATGCGATCTTTGTTTTAGGCGTATGATAGCCTGTTGGAAAGATTCATTTTGGGGCCTCAGTCATGCCATTGGAAATCATTGAGAAGCTCGATCCCGAAAAACCTTCATTTAGGCCCTCAAAATGGCCCCATAAGTGAAAACTGCTAAAAATAGTAAATTGCCAAAATTGCCAGAAAACTGTTTTGAGCCAGTTGGAAAAGGTGGGTGGCCACCGATATCCATTTGGATCGCTCTTGATTTAAGGTTCCACCTTAAATAAATTGATGACCCCGATGAATCTTGGGAAAAGATTGAAATTGTGTTTGGTAAACTCAATATTATTTGAGCACAACAATTAGAAAATCAAGTAATGAATTTAAATCCAAGTGATTTTTCTTGCACTGGAGACTATTTATCTAAGTTTAAAACACTCAGAATTTTAAGTGAATAATGTGATATAAAGATGGAGTAAGAGCGTTGCATCTATATTATTCTTTCTAAGCTAGGAAGTGCATATTTTGTATTTGTATGTACCTTTTATGCCATGAGAGAGGCTCTAGGGGAAACTTATAAAAAACCCACTCTTGAGTCCTTTTGTGTTGCTTTGATTAGATAGGAAGATAAGATTGTACAACTTGGAGTGATCAGCACTGCAGGTACCTCTAACAAAGCCTTAGTTTCCCAACAGAAAGATAAACCCAAGAATCCCAAGAAGCAAAATCCTCGCTACAACAACAAGCAACATAAGGGTCCCAAACCCGCTCAGACAACTTCAGCTCCTAATGGTGACAAAGGAGAAAAATATAAATATAAGAAGACTGACAAATGTTGCAACTTTTGTGATAAAGGTGGTCATGATGAGTCCAAATGTTTCAAGAATATGACAACTTTAGAAGAAACGATGAAGAAGCACAATATCAATATTGATTCTACTTCTTCTTCTTCTTCCCATGGACATGCACTTTTTGCTTCTGGTTTCTCCTTTAATAAAACTTCTACTTCTTCTTCTGATGAGTGTCTTATTGATTCTAGAGAATCTTATCATATGGCTAAGGATAAAGACATATTTTCTGCTCTAAATGAATGTAACACCAATAAAATATTTGTTGGTGATGATAGATCTCTTAGTGTTGTAGGATCTGGAACAATTCAAGTAGATAATGGTCATTTCAATGATGTATTATGTGTTCCAATTATTTCTTGTAACCTTCTATTAGTATATCAAATCACTCATTCAGGTTAAGGCAAAATCGTAGAGTTTTTCACCTCGCTAAGTTTTAACCAATGATCTAAAAGATCCTAAGAATGTTCTTGCAATTGGAATTGCTAATGATATTACAAGGTTGTACAAGTTTGACAACTTTGGGTCATCATATTTTTCATCAGTTTTTGTTGCTCATAGCGATGACTTGAGAAAAATTTGACATGAGTGTTTTGGTCATCTAAACTATCACTCATTGCAACAACTATGTAATCAACAAATGGTGACTGGTCTTCCTCCCATTTCATGTAGATAT
>SNQJ01S0213420.1:0-15735 GCA_010110895.2 Picea sitchensis | reverse complement strand
AAAAAGAATAATAGAACAACCAACCCTTGGTATGATAAAGAATGTAAAATTGCTAGGAAAGCCATTAGGGATGCTTCTAATGAGCCCTTAAAACTTGATAAGATCAATATGTACAAATCCCTAATTAAAAGAAAAAAAAGATACTATATCAATAAAAGGCAAGAGCAACTTTCACAACTATACAAATTGGATCCTAAGAAGTTCTGGAGCCAAATTCTAAAATGCAATACTAAAGAAAATAATAGGATTCCCTTAACAGACTGGAATTCCTACCTTAAAAGTCTTTACGAGTTCCCTAATGCCATGGACACCATTCCTATTGTCCCTACAAAGGAATAAGTTTTTTCTTTAGATGACATAGAGTTTGGGGTTAAGCAGCTCACAAATGGGAAAGCTAAGGACATTGAAGGATACCAAGCTGAAATTTTTAAAATTGGAGGGCCAATCCTTATCCCTCACATACACAAGATCTTCAATTTAGTAGTCAAGCAGGGCTTCCCTAAACCCTGGATGCAAAGCCTCATTATTCCTATTTTTAAAAATGGGGATAAAAAGATTCCCTCTAATTATAGGACCATTATGATTAGCCTGATTTTAGCCAAGCTTTATGGAATCATTTTGGAAAAGAAGATTAGTATTTGGATAGAAAGTCATGATAAAAGAGCTAAAGGCTAGACTAGGTTTAGGAGATATCATTCAACTGTGGACCATCTTGTTACCTTTAGGATCATTGCAGAGGAGTTCCGCAATACTAAAAACAATCTTTTTTGTTGTTTTGTTGACTTTAGGAAAGCTTTTGACATGGTTCCTAGGAAAAAACTTTGGAATAGGTTGGAATAGATAACAGTGCCTCACAAGTTGAGGGCTGATGCAATAAGGACGTATGAGAACATTATTGCTAAGTTTAAAAACAATGAGGGCTGGTCAAAAGAGATTAATTGCAATATCGGAGTCAAACAAGGTTGTCCCTTGTCCCCTACCCTTTTTGGCATAAACATTGATAAATTAGAAGAATGTTTGGAAAAAGCAGGTTGTGTCAGCCCTACACTCACTGGTATAGTCATCAATCTTCTTCTTTATGCCGATGATATCATTCTTATGGCAAGGAGTCCCCATGATCTTGAAAACTAACTAAGAATCCTCAAGGATTTTTGCTCCAATATGGGTATGACTATTAATACGGATAAGACTAAGGTCATGATTATTAAATCTAATAAGATCCCTTATGATACCTTTGTATATGACAACAACAACTTGGAGGAAGTGAATTCATACAAATATCTTGGAATTGATATTCACCACAAGCTTAATTGGAATTATAGCATTGAGAAAAGGATTATTGGGGGATGGAAAGCTTATTATGGTCTTGAAAACAATTGTAAATCAACTGAACTTTGGAGTTGGGATAAGAAGAAAATCCTCTTTGAGACTCTTGTTACACCTGTTATTCTTTATGGATGTGAAGTATGGGGCTCTAGTATCTCTCGTGAATCCTGGAGAAAGATAGAGAAAATACAAAAGAATTTTATAACCTATAATCTCAAAATTAAAGGAAATACGCCCTATTCCATCCTCCTCGTAGAAACTAGACTCCCCCCTATTGAGAGCATGGCTATGACTAGATACCTAATGTACAAGAACAAGTTAAACAACATGGAAGACAAGAGGCTACCTAAAATTGCTTCCAAATCAAGTCATAACCACCATTGACTCAAGCGAGGATGGCATAAAGATGCCCAATCTTGGCTAAACTATTGGGGAATAATGGAAGAAACCATAAGATGCCCAATCTTTACAAACTATTGGGGAATAAATGGAAGAAACCTATGTAATAAAGATACTATTAAAAACGCCAACCGTAAAATTCTATGGAAAAAAACTTGCAAAAGAGTTAGAGGAAAAAATAAAAATTAAGGTATTACAAAGATATAATCAACCCTAATATAAAGATCAAAATTATCTATCCTGCTTTTCCGGCGGTAAAAGAAAAATAAGCATTGCTACATAAGAAATAAAATTCTCACGAAGCTCCATAAGCAAACAATAGTTCTATTCCCAAAACGCCATGGATAGAAAAGAGTGTGTCACCTTTGTGACACTAATGGCGTTTGAAGATGAAAAAGCACTTCTTAGATTGTCCATCTTATACCTATATTAGATCTCATTTCAAAATATTGATCACATCAACCTTCCCAACCTCTTAACTCAACAAAGTATGCTGGTGATTCTTGGAAAGCTCTCTAATGTTTTTCAAGTACGTGAAACAAAATTCTAAAGAATCACAAGTAATCACTTTACCTTTATAAACCAATAAATTCTCAATTCATCCTTTAGAAAGTGGACATTAATCATCATCATCATCATCATCACTATCATATAATGTATCGGATACATTATTAATATACTAATGTATTAAAGTATGTTCAAAGTAATATATTAAAAGCATATTAACATATTGATGAATTGCGTTAACTAGTGTATTCACTAATTAATACATTAATATGCACATCTAAATTAAATTATTAATATATATTGTAATGTGTACAATATAAAATACATTGTGTAATTAATTAATGTTAATAATAAAATAAGTACTTCAAAACCGACACATTTAAAGTATTATTAATAACCACGCATTTATATACAATAATGCACAATATATTAACAAGGTAATGATACATTAATAGTATTAAAGTAAGATTATCTTTGTTAATCTTACTTTTATTACAAATGTATTAAAGTAATGATACATTAATAAAAGTAATGGTACAATAATAAAAGAAGATTGAAATAGCCTTGGCCAGAGTCACTAAAAGAGCCAAAGACCAAGTCGAAGCTTAGTAGATATCATTCAAATTTTGACCATCTTGTTACCTTTATAATCATTGGAAAGGACTTCCAAGAATACAAGTTCAATATTTTTGTTGTTTTGTTGACTTTAGAAAAAAAAATTTACATGGTTCCCAAAGAAAACCTTTTGAATATGTTGGAAGAGATAAAAAGTGCCTCTCGAGTTGAGGGGGTCATTTCCAAGCATGTATGAGAATGTTATTACTACACCAAAAAGCAGTTGAGGGTTAATAAAAGAGATTAACTGCAATATCATTGTCAAACAAGGTTGCCCCTTGTACCCTACCCTTTTTGACATATAAATTGACAAAGTTAAAGAACAAAAATGTGTAAGCCAGGTCGGCCCCACTCTCACCTCACAAGTATAGTCATCAATATTCTTCTTTATGTCATTGATATCATTCTTATGGAAAGGAGGCCTCATGATCTTGAAAACCAACTAATAATCCTCAAGGAGTTCTTGGTTCCAATATAAGGACTAATACTAATAAGACTAAGTTCATGATTATTAAATACACAAGATCCGCATTTCTTAGCACCTTTGTATATGACAACAACAACTTTGAGGAAGTGGCTTCATACAAATATTTTGGCACCGATATTCACTACAAGATTAATTGGAATTATAGGATTGAGAAAAGGATTATTGGGGATGGAAAGTTTATTATGATCTTGAAAACAATTATAAATCATTTGATCTTTGGAGTTTTAATGATGAAGAACTCCTCTTTGAGGTTCTTGTTACACTTGTTATTCTTATTGGATGTGAAGTATGGGGCTATAACATCTCTTGTGAATCCTCGAGAAACATAGAACAAATACAAAATAATTATATAACATATAAACTCAAAATTAAAGGAAAAAACACCATATCCCATCCTCCCTTTAGAAACAAGCCTCTCCCCCATCAGAGCTGGCCATGAATAGATACCTAATGTATAATAGAACAAGTTAAAACAACATGGAAGACAAGAAAAATTGCTTCAAAATCAAGTCAAAACCACCATCAACTCAAGTTTTAGGATGGTATAAAAGACCTGTCTCAAGCAAACTATTGTATAACCATGGAAGAAACCATTTTGGTGCATTGAAAGATACAAGAAAAAAACGCCAAATCAAAAATTCTCCTATGAGAAATGTGGTTTGATAAAGAGTTAGAGGAAAAAAGAAAATTAAGGTATTATAAAGATGTAATCAACCCTTGTTATAGAAGATCAAAATTATCTATCTCTGTTTTTCGCTAAAGAAAAAACAAGCATTGTTAA
The DNA here is from genome assembly GCA_010110895.2 of Picea sitchensis. Lineage (NCBI taxonomy): Eukaryota > Viridiplantae > Streptophyta > Pinopsida > Pinales > Pinaceae > Picea > Picea sitchensis. Next base: position 11,620 of record SNQJ01S0213420.1, on the reverse strand, counting down.
GATAAGAACAAATTCTCACTTAGCTCCATAGTGAAACTCAAGCGCTATCAATTCCTAAAATGCCATGGATGAAAGAGTGTGTCTTTTAGACAATGTAAGAGTGTTGAAGATGAAAAAACACTTCTCTTAGATTTGCCCAGCCTATATCTTATATTAACCCATTATAATAATTCTTAAATATATTATATCATTATATTTATAATTATTAACTAATATATTGCCAAAGTATTTATACATTAAACATTAATAAAGTAATACATTAGTAAAGTAATAATACATTAATAAAGTAATGATATATTAATAAAGTATTAATACATTATATTAATGGTGAATATAAATTATTATAATATATAAATAGATTAATACATATTTATATATAATAAATATGCTGTTAGAGTATTAATACATGTATTAAATTAATGCACCAAAATAATATATTAATTTCAATTGAGTTTAGCTTGATGGTTGTGAGGAATGATTTTTATGCTTCCCACCCGGGTTCAATTCCCAACATAGCAAGAAAGTGTTATTTCAAAGTATTAATAGGTTAATAAAATGTTATTAATTAACACATTAATACAGCACTAAAATATTATAAAGGTATTAAAGTTTTAACATTACATTAAAGTGATAAAGTAAAAACAAATTAATAATACATTATTTACATACATAAAATATTAACCATGACCATGACAAACCATGACTCAAGGTTGACCATGATTTATATTACTATGGTTGACTTTAATCATAAAAGACCTCAAAAAATCAAGCCCATGACTATGGGTGGTGTGTGTGTGTGTGTGTATTGAAATGTTCTGTCACAATGTGATGTTCGAGATATTTTGTCGATTGCAAACAAATGAAATGTTTATGACAATGGAAAATCTGTTCATGTGATATTGAGAGATCTTTATCATAATGCAACATTGGAAAATGTTCATGACATTGTGATATTGGGAAATGTTTATGATAGCAATGCGACATTGGGAAATGTTTGTGACATTGTGACATTGAGAAATGTTCATCAACGTGACATTGAGAAATGTTGTAGTCACATTATGATTTTGGGAAATGTTCATCAGAAATGTGGTTGACGTAGGGAAATTTCGGGCCACATTAAGCGCATATGTTGGGAAATGTTCATCACATTGTGATACATTAGAGAAATATTCCATCAATCGGAAGCGATGTTGGGAAATGTTCGCCACCGTAAATGTTGGTAAAACATTCCCTTCACAATGCGATGCCACCGGCACCATCATGCATAATATTGAGAAATGTTCGCCACATTGCAACGTTGGGAAATGTTCACCACATTGCAACGTTGGGAAATGTTCAATACATTTCATACATTAAAATGTTCATCACATTGTGACATTGGGAAATGTTCATCACCTTGGCATAATGCTAGGGAAATGTTCGGCCATAGCCGTTGATAAATGTCCGTAACATTGAGATGTTGGGAAATGGTCATGAAAGTGAGAAATTAGTAAATGTTTGCATTACTGCAACATTTAGAAATGTTTGTCACAATGTGACAATGTTGAATGCTCATCGCATTGTGATGTTGGGATATGTTCGCTAGAATGGGACATTGGGAAAATGTTCGTCACATTACATGTTAGGAAATGTTCATCAAATTGTGATGTTGGTAAATGCTCGTCACATTGCGGCGTAGAGAAATGTTCATCACATTTCAACAATAAGATGATGTGTGACACAATACAACGACATGCCTATCCACATCCATATATGTTCAACACATTGCAATGTCAGGAAAATTTCATCACAATGCAAATTGAAATGTTGGGAATTATTCTTGAGAACATGATTTCATGAAACACTCGGCACATTGTAAAATCATGTTTTTACTTTTGTGATGTTGGGAAATGGTAGTCACAATGAAATGCCGGGAAATGGTTTATCAAGATTGTGATATTGATAAAAAATGTTCATCACATGGCGACATATGTATATGTTTGTCAAAAAATCAACGCTATAATAAATAATCAATGCTATCTCAGAAAACACTTGACAAATTGTAGAACCATATTTTACATTTCTGACATTGGGAAATGGTCATCAAAATGCAATGTCTGGAATAATATTTTACTTTATAGACAATGAATTATATTTTTCCATGGCATTGTGACTAACATTGCATTATATTGAGAGTTGTTCATCACATTGTGACATTAAGAAGTCACATGACAATGCAAAATTAGGAAATGTTCATGACATTGGGACATTGGGAAGGCTTGTCACAAATGCAACATTGGGAAAGGTTCAATACATTGGCATGTTGGAATATGTTCACAATGTGAGGTTGGAAATGTTCATCGCATTTTAATGCTTGGGAAATGTTTGTCACATTGTGACAGGAGGATATGTACATCACACTGTATGCTGTTGAGAAATGTTTTCAAGATTTGCAATGTCGTGGGAAATGTTCATGACATCACAACATGGGAAATTTCATCAAAATGCAATGTTGGGAATTATTCATCACAATGCGAAGTCAAGAAACAATCAACACATTGTAGAATCATCTTTAACTTATTTAAATGTTGAAAGGCTCTACTTACAAACCTTTAAAAGGTTTAAAGGTTTGTATAGAGCATAAAACGTTTAAAGTTGTAAGTAGAGCCTTTCAACATTTAAATAACTTAAAGTTTATCTACAAATGTTGACTTTTTTATTATTATTAAGATGTTGATCACAAAAAAATAAAAAATAAACACTACTCTCAGATATCAACTATTATTATTAAGACGGTGATCACTACTTTGAGATATCAACTAACTAAATGTTTCCTTTATGAAAAATATAGAAAACTTAGAATCATATGTATTCCAAATACATTGATAAAATATGATCTTGAATTTCAAATTAATTTAAAAAATAATATATTTTTTTTTTTTTTTTTTTTTTTTTATTATTTTTAAATATTAAATGAATATTTGAGATAATAAAACAATACATAGTATCTAACACTCTATACAATATATATTATATATAACTATTTAAATTCAATACACAATTATTATATATATATATATATATATATATATATATATATATATATATATATATATATATATAACACTTCCATGTAAATATAATTTAGAATAATTGAAGATGAAAACCCAAAGCCATTGAGATTCAATAAATTTGTTTTAAAGTTTGATTTAACTATCCAAAAGTTGCATTATGCAATTAACATAGTAAAATTGTATGTGGTGACATACACCTATGCATCAATTCAATTTTATTTTAAAAGGTTTAAAGGTTTGTAGAGAGCCTAAAATATTTAAAAGTTTGTACATAGTGTCTCTTAACATTTTTAAATTTGTGAAAGTTGATTAACATAGACTATAACTTTTTTTATTATGGCATATTCCACAATTCACTTCGAGACTATGATTATTAAGATATTTTATTATTATTATTAAGATGTTGACGTTTAAAAAATATATACACTCACATAATGTAACTATTATTATGAAAAATGAATCACCACTTCTTCAAATATCAACTATTCTCACACCTTACATCAAATAATATATCAACAGCTCTCTCACATATTACTACCTAAATATTCTCTCTCAAATTTATCAAACATTCTAAATATCAGTTAATTTATCAAATATTCTCTCCCAAGTTGAGTTAGCAGATATATTTTAGGTTGATTTCTGCATGCATAGTGAATGATTCACATTAATAAGATTACAATTATTAATATGTTTTAATTATTATAAAGTTGTTCATCACTAAAAATATACTCTTAGATTAAACTCCGCATGCCCATTGAAGAGATTATTATTAGTATGCATTTTAGATTGAGCTCCACATACCCAGTGAAGAGATTATTATTATATATTTTAGGTTGGGATTTGTACGCTGAGGGGTGAATAATAATATAATATTAGCTCAAGAATTTGTACAAGTGACACACAAATGAATTTGTATAAAAAAAATGAGAGTATCTAGAACCCTAGATACCAGGGATTATTAATTTGTTGTTTTTCCCTACGACAACAAACTTTGGAAAGATCCAGCCAATCCTTCCAAATTATGTATAATCCAATTGTGAAAACCATCTCCATCGCATATCGAAAAAGGGAACACATTTATTAGTAAACATAATGCACATTCTATGAGTATCATAGCTATCCTCAGATGCGCCATTTAAAAGGTTTTCAATGACATAACCATGAAACGCCAGAAAAAATTAACTCAAAAATACCTAACCATTAATAGATGTTAGCATGTAGTGGCTCTGGCTGTTTGTTGGAATGTTCTCAAGGACATTTCCTTTATCATTACCTCTCATCCTGAGCTTGCACATAAGAGTAGAGATAAGGCTTCATAGTATGTGAACTAAGAAATCACAAGTTATAGATAGACTTCATGGCATGTGCTCTAAGTAACAACAACTAATCCACAAGTTCCATGCTTAGTTATAAGCTTTTTCCAACCCATCATGATATTTTTTCTCAATTATGATTTTTTTACTAAGTTCCATGCTCAATCATGAAATAATTGTTACTTCATAGTTATGACATTGTGATCAAATAATTATTTCCCCTTTGTGAAATACCTCATCTTTTTCTCAATTATGTTATTTCATCCTCATAACATCTAATAAAATCCTTGTAAGGCATAGCAGGGAAATACATGTATAACAAAAGCCTCCTCTTTTAAGTACTTCTTCTTGAGAGTTATATCGCTGAATTCATGCAACCACCTAGTTTGTACAATAAGTGTTATCAATAGAGATTTTATCCTCATTTCTCATGTGATACCCTACAACATAGTGATTCCAAAAGCACACACATCAATTTTCTCTACAAGATTACCAACTATGGTGTATTTTGAAGTGAAATATCCAATCCCCATAGAATATTTCAAGATTGAATACACAATGCCATCTACTAAAATCTTGTGTAGACAATAATCTTAAAAAGGATCAAGACTTGAGTGTTGATCATGAAGAATCTTCTCATCTTATATGTTTTGATGCACAACAACATTTCTTCCACCTTCATGTAGATATTTAATGTTTTCATAGATTGATACTAGATAACAAACCAAATAGTGAATAAATATAGAAATGAGAAAATGGCATGCCTAAAATATATATATGATACCAATGATACAACTCATTTACAACTTATTTGATCAAAATATGTTCCTTTTGTTGATAATTCTAATTGCAAAGGAAAACAACTGCTTAATTCCACCCGAATGTGGAATGTACTAACCTCCAAAATTCGTGAGAAATCACACATGGAATATAATAAAAATAATACTTGTGAAAACCAATGAACATGGCAGAAAATAGATAACCCTTGAGAAATATCTCTTGTATTAATGATATTCAAGAATTGAGAGTTATGTTCACTTGCCTCCTCAAGGGGGAAACCTCTATGAGTAAAGCTCCAAATACAACAATAAGTCTTGAAAACACATTTCATAACTTTATAATCAATATAAAGCTATCAATAGATAATCTTAAATACCTGTGAAACACCTATAATGAGGGTCTATTAACTAATTTGGGCCTTATTAAGGAACATGACCCCTTTACAATGAGTGACTATTAACCAACTATTTAGTGGGTCTTATTCAAATAAGTGGCCTCGTACATCAATAAAGTATCCTAATATAGGGTTAGGGTAGGACCCTAACATGCCCCTCCCCTAGAAAAATAACATTCTACTCAACATTGAAGGTGAGTCTGTTTTTAGAATCAAGTATTGGTTCCCATGTGTTATTATGGTTGCATATTTCCATTGATCAAGAGATTCTCGATAGAAGCAGTGCAACCGACGCTTTCTAGTATCCAATCATGATTTTAGCTGGAGCCAACCAAAGCATTATTCATCAAGTTCTGTTAGTTTGGTATTCACTTTGCAATTCGATCCCATAATATTATTCAAACAAGACACATGAAAGACTAGATACTGGATGGCGCTAGGAGAGGGCTGCGGTAGGCCACCTATCCAATGCGTGATCTGATAGTGACCATAGAACTTGGGAGATACATGTTAGGGAAATTTATCTTTTAGCGATTTATGTTTATAAGGTTGTGAATGAAACGCTTGATCCCATTTGAAAAAATAATGTTCGGATCTATGCTATCAATCCAGATTTCAGTTTTTTTTTGGCACCATAACCAAGTTTTCTTTGAGGGTACATATAATGTCTTCTTTGGTGTGGAAAAAATTATTTGATGCTTGAACCTTGGAGGTTCCTAGTACATAAGATGCTACTTTCGTGGGATTTTTAACATAAAAAACTCCATGATAAGTGATATTATACCACCATTCTCACTGTGTGTGGAAGCTAATGCATCCATTATGCTGTGTTTAGAACCAAAGAATATCAAATAGGTTCCAAGAACTTTATTACCACTTCTATTTGGCCATCCATTTAAATTGGCGCAAGAAGTGTCATATTAAGTCAGTGTACCTTGAAGTTAAATAGCTCCTACCAAAATTGTTTGGTGAATGTGGGGTCTTGATATGAGATAATGGAAGTGGGAATACCATGTAGCCTAAATATCCTGTCCATGAATGATCCAAAAATTAGTGCTAAATGCTTCATTCAACTAATTAAGATTCTTATAACAAGAATCTCAATTTCCAGCAATTTTGTTAAAAAAATGGCTTAATTAATTAAAAAGTGGTACCAAGGTCGCAATTTAAATAAGAACCTAAATAACATAGGAAATACTTCTTGAGTGTGTAGAGAGCCAAATATGTGGTGGCCACCTGTACAATGTAGTGTATGATCTAATAGGGACCATCGAACTTGGGAGCTAGCTTCTGGGGAACTTTATCTTTTAGTGATATTTTTTATAAGGTTGCATGTGAAAAAAAAACACTTGATCCCCTTTAGAAAACAATGTTCAGATCTATGCTTTAATAAACTCTGTGATTTTGGCTTCTTTTACTTTTGCACCATAAAACAAGTTTTCCTTGAGGGTATATATAATGGCTTATTTTGTGTGAAACATTTTATATGATGTCTGGACCTTGGAGGTTCCCGGTACATAGAATGCCACTAATAGGGGATTTTGGCCAAAAACAACTCCATGATAAGTGATGTTATAGCACCATTCTGCCATGGGTAACCAATGTGCTCCATTTGTATGGTTTTTCATAAGAAAAAACATCTCAAATAGGTATCCAAGAAATCATTGACCACTACTATTTGTCCATCTAGTTGGGGATGACATTCAATTCTCATATTCAATCCTTCGAAAATTTTGAAGTTTGTGTTGATAATTGAGAGGGGTGAACCAAGTATTGGCACAATTTAAAAACATTTTCAAATCATACTTAAACCATTCAATTATATCCAATGATCAATGAACAATAGTATAAGATACACCACAAATACCCCACAATACACTATGCACAATATATGAGAAATAATCAATAGTGCCATTGTTCAAGAGAAGTAATGACTTCCAAAGGTAGCTATATTTTAAACGTTGAGGGATAAACTCCCCAATAGGAATAATAATATGAATTCCTCCAATATCAAGAGAGAGTTGATCTCTCCATCCTTTCCCCCTTCCTCCCACCCAAGAATAAATGAGAGACAATAAAACTTTACAATAAATCAACACCATCAACCAACCAACACAAACAACCTCATAATGCTTCCTGAGACTCCTTCAATTTATGAAATTCTTCAATTATTGGAATACTGAGATCAGAGATAATATTACTCAATGTATTCTTTGAAACTTATCCAATTTTCACCCCCTTGAATCCTCCCCAAAGAAGTTATAGAGAGAGCTCTGTAGACCTTTGTTCAATTTCGGGTTTATTCATGAGAGGAACTTCAGCCAAATTCCTCAAGACTCAATTTTTAACATCTGATTTTGAAACTCGTATACAAGAAACTAAAGTTTGTAATAGTTCCAATGAAATTGGTCCCACTTCATTTGGATTCTCTATGAATAAGTTATGGCTGTTTTACCTGTAACACCTTTTTATTGACTAGCTCAGGACTAGTAAAACTCTATCTTCCAAATAGCATATCGCCATAATTATAATGTATCAAAGAGTTTCCAAAATTTTACCACAAAATTGATATGTCTTTTCATTACCATAGCAATATCACCATCTGAATTTTTGTATAAATGTTTTATAGTGAAATGGTAAGATGACCAAAATAACATACCTTAGAACACAACACCAAAGACTTCATCCTCCCTATGAAACTAACCTCTTTACTTCCTCACATTTCTGTAAATTTGACTTGTGCATCAAATAAATTTTATAATTATATTTATTTATACCATTTACTATGTCACTTGATTTTTAACATTGTGGGTTGGACTCATTAATTTTCGCTGTTTTGTAATTCTTTTCAATTATCTTCTGTGGCCTATATATGTACATCCTTCTTCACCACTTTGTCATCTTCAAAATTCATTTCTCCTCAACCATGAGGATTCATATGACGTGCCACATAACACTAGAAACAACACATGATGTATACTATCCATACCATGGTTTTTATCCTGCATGTGCATTGTCCTTCATGTCCAATACCTTAATCAATTCATGTCCAAAACCAATAATGACTAGGGGCTGACATCAATGACAACAACCAATCTTCCAACAATCTCCCTTCTTACACACATGGAAACACTCATGCCTCCCCCATCATCATGATCCATTCTCTTTGACATCAATGGAAAAGGGTAGGCTACTCTCCCTAAGTTTAATCAATGTTGTGTAACCTTTTCTCTTTAAGGTTCTCGAAATGATGTGGGTAACTCAATAATACTTATCCTTATTTTGGTCTTTGTGACCTTTCTTCCTTGGAATCCTTTTGTGTGGTCTTCTATTCTCTCTATATTCTTCATGTCTAAGATGTATATGTTGTTTGGTCTTATTTTTTGCAGCTAAACCAATCTTCCTGTTATTTTCTCTAATTTTACATTTTTGGAGTCAAATGTAAAGAGTGTGTATCCTTGATCACATATTTCCACGACACTCTGGTGAGATTAAGGCTCTGTGACATTCAACCAATAGGACTTTTCCTGCTTTTACATTTTCACTTCCAAGCTTTACATTTCCTTTTCCAAGTATTTTGGTAGATGAGTCATCTCCAAATGCAACATTTCCACCCTTTTTCTTCAAGCTGACAAATTTGCTTTGATCTTCGGTCATATGAGATGAACACCCACTGTCATGTCCGGTCATTTGATCCCATTTGGAAAAATAATGTTCGGATCTATGCTAATCAATTGTATTTCATTTGTTTTTGCACCATAACCAAGCTATCCTTGAGGGTACATATAATGGTTTCTTTGGTGTGAAACATTTTATATGATGCCTAAACATTGGAGGTTCTTGGTACGTAGGATGCCACTAAAAGGGGATTTTGGCCATAAACAACTCCATGATAAGTGATATTATACCACCATTCAACCAGGGGAAGCCAATGTGCCCATTGTTGTGTTTTCTCAGAACCAACTCATCTCAAATAGGTTCCAAGAACATTTTTACCACTTCTATTTGGCCATCCATTTGGGGTTGATATGAAGTGCTCATATTCAATTGTGTACCTTGAAGTTTAAAGAGCTCCTAACAAAAATTGTTAGTGAATGTGGGGTCTTAATCTGAGACAATGGAAGTGGAAATACCATGTATCTTAAATATCTGGTCCATGAATGATCCGAAATTAGTGCTAAATGATTCATTCCACTAATTAAGATTCTTATAACAAGCATCTCAATTTCCCACAATTTTGTTAAAAAATGGCTTAATTAATTAAAAAGTGGTATTTAAAGGCTGCAATTTAAACAAGAACTGAAATAACATAGGAAATACTTGGAGTGGTGTAGGGGAGCCAACATGTAGGTCACCTATCCAATGCAGTGTATGATCTAATAGGGACCATAGATGATCTAAAAATTTTACTTGATCTTTAACCATTACTTGTATGTGAATTTCTTAATTGTTAACCATCTTTATGAATGCAAAATTAAAGAACATTCATCAACACATGAACATGTAATCATACTATCTAAGAAAAAAATTGGTAACGGAGTTCACCAGACTTCCTGGATACCTCTCCGGGCCACTTTCCAAATGGGAAGGCCGATAGATTAAGTATTCAAATGCTTACAAAGTGACTTTTGAGTTCTGTCTATCATATACATTAACAAACTTCAACAACAACTCCAAGATCAAATTCTAAGACTTTTAAGTATAAACATGGATACCTTTATGTTTATCCGTAAGGTTCTGTGAGCACTTTTCTGTCTGGATGCCTGAATGCAAAAACTGAAGCTGGATCTAGAATCCTTGCGAAAAATAGAGACTTTGAGTATAAACTCGATATATTTCTGAAACTGGACTCTGAATGCCCTTTTTGGCACTATTCCCAATCTACCCTGATTGTACATTCCGTACGGCCTCGGAATGCATGCCAATTCTGTACCACCTCGAACTGCATGCAAATACCACCTCGATTTGCATGCAAATTCACTTCGATCACTGTGAAAAATTACCTCGATCTACGTGCCTATCTCTATATACATCAAAGCTCATTCTCCCTCCTCGAGATGCGTGCAAATGCTCCATTTATATAATAAAAAACAATAGTTTTTTGGGGGGCGCGATCTATGGGCCACGCGCCCTCTGAAATCCCCCACATCGTTGCACTTCTTAAGGTTAATGCGCCATTCTCTGCCACGTCCCATGGCAGTGGCGCATTGGTAGCTCATGGTTGTTATGTGGACGGAAGTCCCGTGGTCAAACCTGCGGGCTTCCCCTCCTTGCGCGATTTGTTATATTACATGGATTATATACTTTGGTTTTTGGCACATTTTATGTTTCAATACATATCACAATATGCGCGCGATTTGTTTTACATATCATAATATATATATGGTATGGTTTTGTTTCAACAAATATTTTGGGCGCATTAACTTTTGGACTTTGGTTATAGTTTAACATATATTTTGGGCGCATTAACTTTTGGACTTTGGTTGTATTCACATATGTTATGTTTTGGCTATTGGCGCGATTAGGGTTTTAATATATGGTATGACATTTGGTTTATGTTTTGGGTTTTTCAGATATGGTTTTTAATACATAAAAATTACCAAGGGGATGCCTCGGTGTTGGCAAGGTCAAGGGCTAGTGTGTGTTATATTATAACACACACTGTGTGTTACCACCCCTTTTTTTTAAACCAAATCATATTTAACCCCCTCTTTTTAACCATTTAACCATTTTTAAACCATTTCTAACCATATTTCACCAACTTTGACGGAATTTCAACTGCTCATATCTTTGTCACCTGGAGGCCGTTTTTCCTGAAATGAATGTAACCGGAAAGCTACTGACGAGCTCTTCCACTTTGTAAGATTTACTTTTCCATTTGAATACTTTAAATCTATTGAATTTTGAGATGATCCACCTAGATTAATATAACTTGGAAGCTAGCTTCTAGGGAAATTTATCTTTTAGTGATTTTTGTTTATAAGGTTTCATGTGAAAAATCATTTGATCCACTTTAGAAAAATAATATTCAAATCTATGCTAATAAACTCGTATTTCATTTTCTTTTGCACCATAACCAA
>SNQJ01S0213419.1:0-10365 GCA_010110895.2 Picea sitchensis | reverse complement strand
CGGAGGGGGGTCCCTTGTCCCACAAACAAGGGGGTCTCATACACCAATTTGGTGTGTTGGCTTGGCTGTGACCTTAAAAATAGATTATTATTATTATTATTATTATTATATAGGGGCTAGTCGACTAGACCTGACGGTCGACTAAGAAACAGTCGGTTGACCGACGTAGTTAGAAGTAGAGGTCGGTCAGAGTATTTGTTAACTAACTGACCCAGACAGTTAAGTAGTTACAACTTCCTGAAAGAGGTATAAATAGACAAGCACATGAAGGCTCAAATAGCTTCATGAGAGAGGTTATGTGTAATTGTGTTGTATTGTTCTATCATATAATAAAAGGAATGTTCTTTGGGTTATCATTACTTGTGTATGTATTTACCTATGTTTATGTGTATGCATATATCTCTATGATGTCTATGTAAGGATCTATTGGTAACTCTCCCTACTTTTCCCTAGATTATAACATTGGTTTCGTTGCCCCGCAAGTAGATGACATGGGTTGATGAAAAAAAGAAGCGGAAAAATTCATTGTGAGTCGGTATCATCAAGGATACCTCTAGTTGGATCATCCAATAGCAATAATTGGTGGAATCCTCTACTGAATCTTGGACATACCAAGAGCAGGGGCCAAGGTACCCAAATCGACCAACACAAATTACTAGATGCAGTTTGTGACAGGGTCAATGGCAGCCAAAAACTCTAAGGGGTTGTTGATAAAAAAAATTACCGACCCAAGAGCACGTTGGTCCGCCATAATAATATCTTTTTGCTTCACACCAACAGGTCGGGCGTCCGACGTAAAGATGAAAATGGTCGAAACAATAGCTCAAGTCTTTCAGAATACAGAAAGGTTCAATTGGGTGGAACACTTGGCCCACATGATCAGAACCAATTGCAAGGAAGTTCAAGATTTGGGAAGAGACATCAAATTTCCTTCATTTCTAATATGTATAGCAATGGAACAATATGGGCCCATCGGAGAAGCAACATTCACATCTAAGAAAACCTTGACAATGGAGAGGTACATAGTTTTCTCCTCGAATCAGACAGGTACATAAAAATCATTTCCACTAGAAGATATATTTTGAATGTGGGTCACAGGATTGAAAGATAGTACCCAAAGATGGAGAGTTGATCAAGCACTTCGTCAAGCACTTCCAAAACGTTTTCTCATTCAACTCGACCTTGTTTGCACAAAGTTGTGGTGTGGAGTCGCGTCGGTGCCAGAACCAAAAGAACTACATTACCACCCGACAATGGAAGAAATATTCATAGAATTGGAAAGACAAATCAATCATAATTTAGAAATTCCACCGGAGGCACAACAAACACGGGTGCCTATAATATTTCCATTGATCGATGGGGAGAAAGAAGAATAAATAGAATCTTCTCTTTACACAGTTTCGTTTGTCGAAGGATTACAAGCTCTAACATTCGTACCTCCCAATCCTTCCCCAGGAAAAAGAAAACAACCAACTAAAAAAAAACAAGGGAAAGAAAGCTACAGAGGAAGAAGCACTAGAGATCAACATAGAGGATATCTGGAGAGAAACATTCCAGTCGAATGAGGACATCGATTTCAACAACCCAATCATTAAAGAGAAAATTTCAAGTATCACCTCCAAGATTGCAGAAAAATTACAGCAAACCTGAAAAGATATTGTTGTCATGAAGAAGATATATAGTTCCTCGGTCAGACCAGAAATCAAGGAATATTTCCAGAAAGCTAAGGAGAAAAAACAACAGATCAAGAACATAAAGAACATGCTCAGGAAAATTGAAACAAGAGGGGTGAAGAGGAATACAAACTTAGAAATCACAACTACTTATGTCAGCCCGACAACGACCACAATGAACACAATAGAGTGGGAAATAAGGCCAAGAACAACACCTAGTAAGAAAAGGTCACTTGATGTTGCAATTGACCTTACCAGGGAGTCGCCTCCAACAGAGTTGGTCCTGATCGTGGAAGAAATTTCAATGAAGAAAAATAAGAGGCAAATCATAATCAACGAGTCATCCGAAGAAACAAAGTTGGATAATCCAATCGAGATGGATGGCATCGAGATAGAAACTCTCGACATGGAGCAACAGGAGTCAGTCAAGGAAATTGACATAGAGTTGATACAACAACAATCGACTAAAAAACCAATGTCACCACAAAATTTCGTTGAACCAATACAAATCGGTGAGCCGACCTTCTTGATACAAAAACAGGCAGCCCGTTTGTTTGAGGCATTAGATCAGCAGGAAGAAGTCTTATAGATAGTTGAGACACATCAGGGTGAGGTCGACCAAAATACTAAAGAAGCAGAAGCAAAAATCGACATCCCAAGCATACAAATGGAGGAATTTGAAATCTTCATACTAAGAAGCCCTTACCTAAGGAAAATCCTATCGATGTTGAGCAGATTAACACAAAAGGACCAGAGCTCCAGGACAAAGAGGATATGGAGGTGCAAAACACCCAGCGTGAGGAGGAAGAAAAATATGAAACAAGCGAACAAAGAATCCCAATGGCACAACGGACTATAACAAAAGATGGCCAGTCATCCAAATCTACAGATAAAAGAAATAAAAGGAAGCCATCCACGATTACCATCAGAACGACTATAACAACTACTCTAGCAGATTTGTTGGTCGAGGATTCATTTGAACCGACCACTATTTCTGACAAACACTTGTTCGACTTACATGGAGTTATTTCAAAAGACTCAATAAGGAGATGGAAGAAACTGCCAAAAGAAGGAATTTGGGTCGAAAGACTAAAGAAAGAGAGAAAAAATATCTTGGAAGGATGCAGAGAAGTAGTCAGGCTGAATGACGGGATAGAACATATATCAAAAGCATAGAACCCCCTAAAAGGATTTAAAGAATTGATCGACAGAAGGATCAAAACCAACAAAGACTATTGACAACAAGTAGAGGCTCTGAAAAAAGAAAAAGAAGAAGTCAACCAACAACATGACTTATCCATCAAAGAAATTCAAACAACTAAGGAGTGGATGGACGTAGCCTTAGAAAAAAAACAAAATAATCTAAAGGGCTTCAAGCAGAACATACATAAATCAACCAAACAAGCTAGCACACTGAACTCTATGGTAAGTGAATGGACGAATCATTTTTCAGACACATTCAATAAATTTTGGATACAAAAGGTTGAAGTTGACAATATAGAAAGGAAAATAAACTTGAATACAGATAAAAAAAATAAAAGAATCCCTCACCACGCAACTAGCAAAAGAAAGAGAAACAAAGCATCAGCTATCACAACAGGAGAAATAATGGCAGAAGGAGGGACACTGAGTGCAGTTGGAAACTAACCAAGCAACCAGTCGCCTCAGCCTACTCATATGTAAAATGCAGGCCACATAACAACAATTTGACAGAGAGTCAGGAACATATCTGACATCAAGTATAGTAGAGAAAGTCGACTTGATTTTCGAGTTGAAAATTCTAAATATGGAAGTGAAGCAGGCGATAGAGACATGGTGTGACTTCATTCAACAAACAAAGAAATTAGTCCCTAGTATTATTAAGACCACCTTCAAAGTCAACACGGAAAGGGAAAATAACAAGGATGTCGATGAAACCAACGGAGGAAATCCAGGCACAACAGATCAGCCATAAACAATACTTTAAGTCGGTCGACCATATAAATATTGTGTCTCCTCTTCTTACATGTGTCTCTTTCTCTCTCCATCTTCTAATTCTCCATATTGTAATATTGTAACCAAAATATGAAAAATTTGTTTTGTATAACCCCCACTTGCTCGGGACGAGCAAGGAATTGAGGTGGGGGGAGATGTTATAGGGGCTAGTCGAACCTGTCGATTATACCTGATGGTCAACTAAGAACCAGTCGGTTGATTGACATAGTTAGAATAAGATGTTGTTTGGAGTATTTGTTAACCGATAGTCCCAGGCAGTTAAGTAGTTACAACTGTCTGAAAGAGGTATAAATAGACAAGCACATGAAGGCTAAGATAGCTTCAGGAGAGAGGTTATATGTAATTATGTTGTATTGTTATATCATATAAAAAAAGGATTGTTCTTTGGGTTCTAATTACTTGTGTATGTCTTTACCTATGTCTATGTGTATGCATGTATCTCTATGGTGTCTATGTAAGGATCTACTGGTAACTATGATCCCTACTTTTCCCTAGATTACAACTCCATTCATGTCGAACAATGACACCATCACACCTCCCTTTCACACACATTCAAGGAAATATATGTCTTATATTAATATATGTATGGATGGATGTAGCTAAAGGATTCAAGGCCTAGCCTAAAACCACCTTGTACATATGTTGTTGTGAAATGTGCTTGTTTGAGGTAAATGCCATAGATACACATGATAATTTGCTACATGGATGGCATGTTATGGATCCAAGTGT
Source organism: Picea sitchensis (assembly GCA_010110895.2). Lineage (NCBI taxonomy): Eukaryota > Viridiplantae > Streptophyta > Pinopsida > Pinales > Pinaceae > Picea > Picea sitchensis. The sequence continues at coordinate 5,968 of SNQJ01S0213419.1, read as the reverse complement.
GACATACCTTTGCCAATTAATTAACAACTCAACCTGTGGTTGAAGTCAAATGGTTGTAAGTGAACCATCAAAATATAATTAAAAAACATCATTGCCATCCAATGAGCACATTAACCCAATGTTCCCACAGGTGAATAAGAGTGAAGTAGGAATTAGAAATGCATTCAAGCTTGGTTGTATCTTTCTATGCACATCATTCAACAAAAATCAATTGAATTAATTCAATAAACAATCAATCCAATGAATAATATTTTTGTATGTGCATTTAATTTAATGCAAATACACACATTTTGCATGAATTGAAGTAAACAATAGAAATTCAAGCACACAACAATGATTTCACGCCATCAATTTTTTTTTACCCTGAAAACCTTAATGGGAAAACTAACAACCTTTATGATTACATTATTTCTTAGGAAATTATTACAAAGAGTCACCTATGCACTCTCAAATGAGATTTTTATGCATTCTTACTCACTAGCAATATTTTATAGATGGCTTTGACTCACGAATAATCTTTTGCTTATGCATAGACAAGGTCACTAGCTTTTGTCCTCCGTTGTGGATCTGTGTCCTCAATGGATGGTTAGATATCCACTTTCTCACAACTCCGACAAGCTTCAAACTTTTTCAAATCTTTGCGATCAATGGTTACGATTTAATCAATCGTTGGATGGATGATTGCCATCCATTTCAGGGAAAGGTTGGTCCTTTATTAAATCTTACGCCAGAACATTGAAATACCAAAGTGTCGGAATGACTCTATGCCATTGAGTTCCTCCCTTGGCCACGATCCAACGATCCAACCTTCTTCCATAAATCATCAAAGGACTCAATGCCTCTTTCGTGTTGACCTCACGATCTGACGGTTGCCACTTGAACACAAACTGAATGAATGGTCCTAATTTATTTTGGGGTTCGACACTCTGGGACTCTAGGATATTACAACTCTAAATTTTTTCAACTCCCCCGTAGTTATATCTATCGAAGTGCTTATGCTATCCTTCCATTGGTTGATCGGACGGTCGAGAAGGGTCCTCGATAGATCGTTGATCTATGATTCTCGTTATTTCAATGTTTTGTGCTTTGTTGCTTTTCTTTTTTACACTTTTTAGAACACCGGGATTTTTACCAGCCGAAATGGTCATAAAGTAATGTTGACTGCTTACTGTCGGTTAACACTCATGCTTACTCTATCCATCAACTTCTTGATCAAACAGTCATGAGAAATCCTGGAGGATCTTAGATCAACGGTTTACCTAGTTTCGGTACTCCGAGACTCTGGGATATTACAACTCTAAATTTGTTCAACTCCCCTGGAGTTATACCTGCTAAAGTGCTTACACTATCCTTCCACTACTTGATCTAACGACTTGCATTACCCCCAAATTATTCCTTCAATTTAACGGTTGGTGGGATTTCGGGGCTTCAACACTTCGTAGCTTCATACCTTTGCCTTATCTTCAATAGTCTCTGAAGTGGCGAAATCGTTGAAATCTGATTGGCTTGATCTAAGGTTGAGAATTATCGCTCTTGATATGATGGTTGGGACTTATCTCTCCCACCATATGGCTCCACCTTGATCTGACAGTTTGGAATTAATGTGCCTATAGATCGATGGTTCATGTGGCTTTACACCATGGTTTTTGTCGACGATGAAGGATTTTTTATTCTTTCTAGTGATTAAAAATCAACAGTTAGGGTTTCTCCTGGCTGTAACATAACTTATATGTTAAATCAATAGGTTTTCTTTGTGCACTTTTGAAAGGATTCCGATCCAATTACGCTTCTTCCAAGAACTCTTCCTTCTGTTTGTGGATCCTCTTCATGTGCTATCTCTCATGTGCTTTAGGACTTGCGCTTTGTTTGATGCAGTTGACATCAATTACAACAGATATTCCAACATTCTCCCCCTTTGGCATTGATGGAAACTTAGTAAAACCTTTCTTTGACTATTATCCATCTTTTTTGTTTTACTACTTGTTTTACTACATATCCTCCCCCTTTGACAACAATGACATAAGGGAGCTTCCTTTGGTCTCCCTGAGACGATGCTCCCCCTATGCATGTGCTCCCCTTGTTTGATGAAGCTTTTGTAGTTTTAATGAGGTATGGGATTTACTCCCAATTTATGTCAAAGATTTTCAAAAGCACTTCTTGGTAGAGGTTTTGTGAATATGTCTGCAATTTTCTCTTTAGTATCAACATATTCCACTTTGATTATCTTTTGAGAAACCTGATCTCTAAGAAAATGGTATTTAATTGGGATATGTTTGGGTTTAGAATGCATAACAGGATTCTTAGAGAGGTTTATAACATTGGTATTGTCACAGTTAAGAAGAATTGGATGATCATACTTTACTTATATTTATTTCAGGGTTTGTTTCATCTAAATTACTTGAGTGCATCAGGTGACGACAACAATATATTCAACTTCTGTTGTTGACAATGATATAGATGTTTGCTTCTTATTTAGTCATGATACTAGACACTTTCCTAGGAAGAATGCTCCTCCACTAGTGCTCTTCCTATCATCTACACTACCAACCCAATCTGCATTAATATATGCAGTTAATGTAAAATCTTTTGTTTTTGGATACCATAATCCAAAATCCAAGGTAGCTCTTAGATATCTAAATATCCTTTTTACTTCCTTCAAATGAGTCTCTTTAGGTGTAGATTGAAATTTGCATATTAGTCCTACAACTTGTATGATATTTGATCTTGTTGTTGTTGCATATAAAATGATACCAACCAGTGATTTGTACATGGTTTGGTCTACCTTTGGTGAATCATCATCTAATCTTAGTTTGCATCATGTAACCATGGGAGTGCTCATAGGTTTGCAATCTTCCATTTGAAATTTCTTTAGAATTTCTTTGATATATTTGGTTGGGATATGAATATCCCTTTATCTGTCTAAGTAACTTGTAAACCAAAGAAAAATGTTAGTTCACCTAACATAGACATCTCAAATTCTTTCTGCATTTCTGTAGAAAATCGTTTGCTCAATATAGTCAAATTACTTCCAAAAATGATATCATCCACATATACCACAACAATAATCATATTTTGTTCTTCAATTTTGATATATAGGTTGTTGTCAGTAGTCCCTCTCTTGTATCCTTTTTGTTGTAGATAGTTATCAAGCCTTGAGAACCATGCTCTGGGATCTTGTTTAAGGCCAATCAAAGCCTTTTTTAGTTTACATACATAATCCTGGTTTTCTGTCAACTTAAATCCTTCAGGTTGTTCTAAATATACTTCTTCTTCTAAGGTTCCATTTAGAAATGTTGATTTGACATCCATCTAATAGATTTTAAATTTTTGAAGAATGCAAATGCCAAAAATATTCAGATAGCTTCTAATCTTATCGTTGGGGCAAATGTCTCCTCAAATTCAATTCCTTCAACTTGGGCATATCCCTTGCATAGTAATCTGGCTTTATTCTTTATAATCTGTCCAGTTTCATTAAGTTTATTCTTGAAAATCCATTTGGTCCCTATCACATTTTTGTCATTTGGTCTTGGAACCAGTTCCCAGGTCCGATTTTTCTCTATTTGGTCATGTTATTTATTCATTGCTTTTATCCAATCTTCATTCTTGTTGGCTTCTGAAAATGATTTGGGTTCTACCAGAGAAAGCATTGTCTGTTTTGATTCAAATGTAATTTTTCTTCTAGTTTCTACTCTTGCATTTTTATTCCTGATGATTTGGCTTTCAGGGTGATTCTTTTGAACTCTCTTTGATGGAGATTTTGGCAAGGGTGTTTACTCCTCATCCTTTTATTCATCATTTTGTGGTTCATTCTCTTGTAGATCTTCAACATATTCTTCATTTTTTGATTAACCATCTTCTTCATCATCACCAATTCTTATCCATTAATCAATTTTTTATTTATCTTGAGATTTGTTTTTTTCTCAATTTTAGATCATCTACTTTTACATTTGCACTTTCCGCTATTTTTTTCAATCTTAGATTATAGCATTTGTAATCCTTTTTTGGGGGTGAGTAAACAAGATATATCCCCTCATCTGATCTAGAATCAAATTTTCCTAGGTTATCATCATCCCTCTTAATATAGCATTTTCTCCCAAAGAGTCGGAAGTGTTTGAATGATGTTGGTCTGACAAACCATAGCTCATAAGGTGTCTTGTCATGGTTAACTCTAAGTTGTGCTTAGTTGATTATGTGAAATGTTTTATTTACGACATCTCTCCAAAACTTATCCAAAAGTTTGGCTTCCTTCAACATTGTTCTTGCAGCCTTTTGAACAATTCTATTTTTCCTTTCAACAACTCCATTATGTTGAGGATTTCTTGGAGCTGAAAATTGTCTCGTGATTCCATGATCTCACAAAACTTATTGAATTCTTTAGAGGTAAATTCCCCTCCATTGCCTGATCTCAGACATTTGATCCTGAGAATTGTTTCATTCTCCACATAAGCTTTGAATGCCCTAAACTTTTCAAATGCCTCTGATTTTTATTTGAGAAAGTATACCTAGGTCATCCTTGTATAGTCATCAATAATCAACATGATGTAATGTTCCCCTTGTATACTTCTAGTCCTAGTAGGGCCATAGAGGTTACTATGAACAAGCTCCAAGGGTCTTGATGTAGAGTATTCTTTTGTCTTGAATATGACTCTTCTCTGCTCCCCAAGTTGGCAATTCTTACACATGGGGTTTGAAGGTTTTATAACCTTTGTCATGTCCTTCACTGCTTCCTTTCTACTAGCTTTGATAAGATTTTCAAAGCTCAAGTGTCCTATTCTTTTGTGCCACAACCATCTTTCATCTACTTGACTCATGTAGCATTCTTATTCTTCTTCAATATCTAAAATATATACATTACTTAAGGTTCTTGGTACAATAGGTACTAATTTTCCTGATCCTTCCTTCTCGATTTCACATTTTTGGGAGTAAAAAATGAGTATATGTCCTTACACTTAGAAGATTAGGCTTCAGATTTTCAACTAGTAGCACATTTTCTTCTTTATTTTTCTTGTTTCCCAAAGTGACTGTGCCTTTTCCAAGTATTTTGGAAAATACATTTCCCTCTTTGTCAGATTGAGAAATTTTATTTTATCTCCTATCATATTCTTAGAGCATCCATTGTCAATATACCCTTGACACTTTTCGTTCTTGGAATACAGGGCTACTTTACATTATGTTACCTTTTATTCCACATGTTTTTCTTTCCATATATTTTTATCTTTGTTGTTGGGAATGCTTATCTTCAAGGATTGCATTGGCAATCTACATTCACTGGCTTTATGACCATAATTGTTGCATTTGTGACATTCAACATTGTAATCTTGTAAAGGAGAGAATGGATTATACTTTATTTTCTCTGCATTATTCTTGTTGTTCTTATATCTTTGGACATTTTTATGATTATACTTTATATAGGCTTTACAATGTATTGTGTTATGTCCAAAATTATTGCAATAGTAGCAATATCCAAGGAATATATGTTGATATCTATTAGGGGGAGTCCTTATGGTCACTATAATATTTTTGTCTTGTTTTTCTTTTGTAGGGGGTGTTGAATTCTGTTTATTAGGATCACTCTTTAATGGTACCATCTTCCCCTTGTTATCTTCCATTTTTAAGGGGCTTCTAAGAGAATTTGCATAACTTATTGGTTGTTTGTCAGTCTTCTATTTTGCATAGGTTGAATCTTGATCATATCCCAGTCTTCTCTTATCATTTGGTGATATTTGACTATTAAGAATGTCATTCAATATTTTTGAATTGTTCTCAAATCTTGATTGGTTGTTTCCTTTCTCAAGTTCCCTCTTTAGTTGAACAATTTCAGTCTCTAGCTTCTTACAATCTTGTTGTTTTTCATTGAGTTGTTTATTCAAGACTTCCTCATTTCTCTTGGCTTCTTGAAGTTGAGTCTTCAGGTCAATGATGATTTTCTCTAATTCTTTGATGGTTTTTGAAACTTCTTTTTCTCTTA
>SNQJ01S0213418.1:9287-20194 GCA_010110895.2 Picea sitchensis | reverse complement strand
AAGTAGTTAAATTGCAAGTTTTAAGGATTTTATCATTGTTTCAAAACAATTGAAGGAGATTCCTTCCAGTCGATGTGGCAGAGTATCCTTGTTTTGAGGCATTCTTTAGAATGTAACTGGCAGTCAAAACACCAGATCAACCTTCCAGGATTCGAGGCATCAGTTTGAGGAAGATCATGGAGCAGATGGCAACTCGACCAGTGGAAATTTAATTTCATTCATGACAAATGGTAAAGCTTTCACACATTTTAGGCAGTGGTTAAACACAGATTCCCCAGCTGGTAGCAAATTCGTGACAACCAAGCAATTGTTTCCAAAAAAAAATTTCCCTTTAATTTACTATTTTGTTTGTTTTAGGAGACAATTTACAGGTGTCGAAATGGTTGTAACTGTTTTCTATTTTTAGAAAACAGAGATAGAGCTCAAGTATTTTGAAGGATGAGGTATTTTTTCTTATATAAAGACATGTAAAATATGAAAGGGGGGTTCGATCTGGGAGGAAGGTGCGACCTGTGAGGTGTTTTTCTTTTGCTGGACCGTGGGACGTGTTTCTCCAGAAAGTTTTTCAGTAATCTCAAATGATCAATCAGAAATGAACAAACTGTTGATAGGATTCTCGTGTCGAGGTGTTGGTGGCGTTCCTCTTCTATGTTAAGTGTTTTCTTCCAGTTATCATGCCATTTGTTTTCAAATTCTTATTATTGAATGATAGTAATAGAGAAAAATTTATTGGTGAAATACTCTGCATCTGATCCTTTGGTAATCTTTATGTTTTCTTCTAAAGCTCAATTTATGAATTCTTAACTGCTCATTTTCTCAGTTTTTCCTCCCCCATTTCTTCCTCAGATCGACACCATTCAAACTTAATTCAATCCAACATTTCCACTACTTTGCCCTGTGTAAGAGCTTTGTCTAGATCTGAAAATGAATCACATATTTAAGCACAGACCCCATTCGCCCAATGGCCCTCCTTGTTGTCCCAAACCAACCATTTAAAAACCAAAACCCCAACCCCATACTTTCATAGCTAGACTGACATCTATCCTATTCCATACCAAGTTAAATCATACAGAGAGAGCCCTCTCTGAGTCTTTGAGGGCTAGATCCAAGATTCCAAGTGGTTGAAACAGTTACCTCCGTCAATTTCTTCTTCAAACGAGAAATTACAGAGCGTTAACAAAACCCACGGGCCGACATCCCTTTCCCTTTACATCAACCCAAAACCCTAAAAGGGACCCAAAAATAGGTCTTTCTTCCCTAATTTCTACTTCGTTTTGTGCTCCATCTTTGGCAAGTTGTCACAGTCCCAAAAATGGTCAAATATGACAAAGTATTCTTCAAAACTTGGTCAAGGGCCAACAAGCCCTCAACACTCACCTATGACTCATCCCGAGTCACTTAGGTCTGATCAATTCCGCCTTGAATGCCTCGAGCTACTTTGACCTACTGCAGTGTGATAGCCTCTTGCTCAGTAAATTCCTAGATTACTGTGTCATTGAGTGGTCCTTCTAGGCGTTGTTCTGTAGTGATGACAACCTGTTCGAGTTCATCTCCCTAGCTTTAAATTTCAACAAACAGTTGGCATGCCTTTTCTTGGATTGGCTGAAGTCGTTGGGAGACTTCCATCACTTTACTTTGCGGCGTATGTGCCTGTTGTTGGGCTGTGTGTTGTTCTGCGAACCTCTTCATTATTTTGACTGGGGTCAAAGTCTTTATCTGCACCTGTAGCATGTCTGCATGTTGCTTTGCTTCTTGGATTTGTGCCTCCAATGTCTGCAATCCACTAGCTCAGGTGTGAAAATGAATTCAGAGACTACAATGAACAGTATGGGAACAAGGAAATGATCATAGGGTGAAGTAATCTCAAGTTTCGTGCTCAAATTATCACTTAGCAAAAAGTATTCTCGGTGCATGGCGTGACGGACTAAGTAGGGAAACTTAGAAATGGTCTGCTTGCAATGGATATGGGGCCTTCATTAACTCCGTTCTATCCATTCTGGTGTTGTCCAATGGTATAGTGGGAACCCATAATTGTTTTTTGACCCGTTCGGGGCGGAAGTCGAACGGGTATATCAGTCCAACGACTATATTGTTGTGTCATGGCGAAGTGCCAGATGTCATTGTTCTGATATCTTGGTGAAGCTCAATTCTTGTGATTTTTCCTTCTGCGAAGTTTCCTCTGGAGTCTTCTGTAACTTTCTAATTTTGGTCCTCTTCTTACTTAGCTTCCTAGTATTTTTCCCAGTGAGCTTAGTCTCGGTCATCCTTTTTCCATTCTGAGTCTTATCTTCTCTCAACATAGTCACTTCACGCTGCTTAGGTTCTTTCTTCACATCCACGGGTAATACTCCTTCATCATATGGATTAGGTATTTAGGTCTTCTATGATTCATCTAATGCTCTTATAGATTCGACATCTAGGTCCCTGGTGTTTAACAACTGAGATCTGTTCTCTTGTTCCTCCATCAAGTAGGCAATCCTTCTAGTCATAAATTCCATGAGTTCTTGCTTCTTCTGTTCTAGGGCGTCCTTTTCTTCTTTATTCTGGATATGGTCTTTTTCAATACAAATATTTCCTAACAAATCTAGAAATGGGGCACAGTTCTCAATAAATCTAATGACTTCGAACTCTTCCTCTGTCAAAGTTCCATGGGTACTCATAGCTATCTGGGTAATTCTGCCAAATAGGGTTACCATTTTGCCTTTAAATAATCTGATGGTTCCTAGTGAAGGGACCTAGAGAAGGCCTTTATGGGTTTCTCAAGGTGCTCTGTCCATAACGATTCATTATTGTTCCTCATACAATTGCAGTCAATGTCGAAGTCTCCTATTATTACTTTGATTTTCTCCCTTTTCTTTGAATATCTCTGACAAGCTGACATCCTTATGATCATCTAGGGTTTCTTTTATTTGCAGTAACATGATCTCTAATTCTTTCTGGGGTTCTTAAAAAATTTTAGTCTTGATCTCCTTCTGAGTTTGCTTGTTCCATATTCATTTTTTTCAAGTCTAGCAATCATTCTAGGAAATCCAATACTTCATGGTCCATAGCTTTACAAGCAGTGGCATCTAGGGTTTCTCCCAAAGGCATTCCTTAGCAATATGTCCTGGTCTTTTTGCAATTGTAACAAAAGGTTAATCCTCTCTTTCTCATACATGATCCTAACTCTTCTTGTACTGCGCACTGAGATCATATGCTAGCCTGCAAAATTTATTTCTAGGATCTGCATCCATTGGTTTGATCCAGAATTCTTTCTATGCATAGGTATAACACACATATTTTTAGTATTCTATCAGACTATTCATATCAAACTTTGTTTTATGTAACAATAACCCTAGTTTTCAGGCTAGGAAAAAATCTATCAAGCGTACCCAGGCTAGGAAAAAATCTATCAAGCGTACCTAAATTCATGCTTCATAAACAAAACATTTCCACTTATCTTACCTATATAGAGAAAAAATCTTTCAGATCTAAAACTTGAACTATTCTTACCTTTACTAGAGGCTATAGCTTACAGATCTTACCTCTTTTCTGCAGAAATTTCTACTTTTACCTTTCTTAGATCATAAAGTGTTCAGATCTCACTTCTTTTCTTCAGTATCAACCTCTTTCTTGCAGATCTCACCTCTTTCCTTCATAAATGAACTTTCTTTCTCAGCAAAAATCTTCGTAGGTCAAGTAGAATACTACGAACTAGGGCAACAGATCTACGCACAGAGCTTATTTTTCACAAAGATTTTTCTTCTTTAATTCCCAGCAATCACAGTTCTAGGTCCTAGCAACAGAACCATTTTTTGGCATAGGGGCATACCCAGGGTTCAACGCTCAAGATCGCACCAACAAAACCCTAACTACCGGCCCTTTCGGCAACACCTGCGAACCAGTTGAAGTCTCACCCGAGGTAGAGGCAGGGGTGGTTGCAGGACTCAGATGTCTACAACCTTAGCTGGGACACCTATCTGTAATTATATCTTTTACAGGGCACTTAGCATAGATCATTCATCAATATTAAACCATTATGGTACTTCGCAGATAGCACAGAGCATCGCAATGAATACTTAGACTAAAGATGATTCAGTACTTAGCCACAAAAATATATATTATATTCAGTATATCAAGTACTAAGCATCTTATATATCAGATCTAACATTCATTCATATATCATAAGCACAGAGCATAACTAGATCTATTTAATCATAGCAATCACTTAGCCAAGAAGGAGATAAACACATTAGGTCGAAGCATAGAGAACAATAAACAAATTTACCGTGGTTCACTCCCATGTTGGGGCTACATCCACAAAGTCTTCTTATTTATATTATCTTGGTCAAGCGGTTACAACACAGAGCTTTTGTGACCCTTACTTAGCACGGGACAAAATATCTGCACAGCTCGCTAGATATTTCTTCCTTGCACTTCAGCACAAAGCTACAACAACTTGCACTTAGCTTATCAAACTCCTTACAATCATGCAGAGAGCACTTGCAATATACATCCAATCACACAGATCCAGCTACTAGCACTAAGCCTTTAGCTATACATCACATAGATGTAATACTATCCTCTACTTACATTTCCTAAGTATCTATTTATAGATTACAAAATGGGCCTAAGAATGGGTAAACCCATGGGCCGACGTCCCTTTCCCTTTACATCAACCCAAAACCCTAAAAGGGACCCAAAAATAGGTCTTGCTTCCCTAATTTCCGCTTCGCGTTGCGCTCCATCTTTGGCAAGTTGTCGTAGTCCCAAAAATGGTCAAATATGACCAAGTATTCTTCAAAACTTGGTCAAGGGCCAACAAGCCCCCAACACTCACCTATGACTCGTCCCGAGTCACTCAGGTCTGATCAATTCCACCTCGAATGCCTCGAGCTTAGCTCGAGCTTCTTCAACCTGTTGCAGTGCGACAACCTCTTGGTCAGTAAATTCCTGGATCATTGTGTCATTGAGTGGTCCTTCCAGGCATTGTTCTGCAGTGATGACAACCTGTTCGAGTTCAAATCCCTGTCTTTCAAGTTCAACGAATAGTTGGCATGCATTTTCTTGGATTTGCTGAAGTCGTTGGGAGACTTCGATCACTTTACTTTGCAGTGTATGTACCTATTGTTGGGTTGTGCATTGTTCTGCGAACCTCTTCATTCTTTCGACTGGGGTCAAAAACTTTATCTGCACCTGTAGCGTGTCTGCATGCTGCTTTGCTTCTTGGAGTTGTGCCTCCAATGTCTGCAATCCACTAGCTCAGGTGTTAAAATGAATTCAGAGACTTTGATGAATAGTATGGGAACAAGGCAATGATCATAGAGTGAAGTAATCTCAAGTTTCGGGGTCAAATTCTCACTTAGCAAAAATTATTCTCGGTGCGTGGCGTGACAGACTAAGTAGGGAAACTTAGCAACGGTATGCTTGCAATGGATATGGGGCCTTCATTAACTCTATTCTATCCGTTCTAGTGCTGTCCAACGATCTAGTGTGAATCCATAATTGTTTTTCGACCCGTTCGGGGTGGAAGTCGAACGGGTATATCGGTCCAATGACTATATTGTTGCACCATGGCGAAGTGCCAGATGTCGTTGTTTTGATATCTCGACGAAGCTCAATTCTTGTGATTTTTCCTTCTGCGAAGTTTCCTCTAGAGTCTTATGTAAATTTCTGATTTTGTCCCTCTTCTTACTTAGCTTCCTAGCCGTTTTCCCCGTGAGCTTAGTCTCGATCATCCTTTTTCCATTTTGAGTCTTATCTTCTCTCGACATAGTCACTTCGCGCTGCTTAGGTTCTTTCTTCATATCCAAGGGTAATACTCCTTCATCATATGGATTAGGTATTTCAGTCTTCTGTGGTTCCTCTAATGCTCGTATAGCTTCAACATCCAGGTCCCTGGTGTTTAACAACTGAGATCTATTCTCTTGTTCCTCCATCAAGTAGGTGATCCTTCTAGTCATAAATTCCACGAGTTCTTTCTTCTTTTATTCTAGGGCTTCCTTTTCTTCTTTCCTTCGGATCTGGTCTTTTTCAATCCAGACCTTTCCTAACAAAGCTGGAAATGTGGCATGACTCTCAATAAATTTAATGACTTTGAAATCTTCCTCTGTCGAATTTCCATGGGTACTCATAGCTATCTGGGTAATTATTTCACATAGGGTTACCATTTTGCCTTTAAATAATCTGATGGTTCCTAGTGAAGGGACCAGAGCAGGCCTTTCTAGGGTTTCCCAAGTGCTTTATGTCATAATGTTCATCGGTGTTCCCTCATCCAGAGCACAGTCAATGTTGAAGTCTCCTATTATTACTTCAATTTTCTCCTTTTCTTTGAATATCTCTGACAAACTGAAATCCTTATGATCATCTAGGGTTTCTTTTATTTTTAGTAACATGATATATGATTCTTTCTGGGGTTCTTCCATAATTTTAGTCTCTTGATCTCCTTCATATTTTTCTTGTTCCATATTCATTTTTTCAAGTCTAGCAATCATTCTAGGGCAATCCAATACTTCATGGTCCATAGCTTTACAACAGAGGCAGCTAGGGTTTCTCCCAGGGCATTCCTTAGCAATATGTCCTAGTCTTCTACAATTCTAACAAAGAGTTAATCCTCTCTTTCTCCTCCATGATCCCCAAATCTTCTTGTACTATGCGCTAGGATCATGATGGCTAGCCTGCAAAAAATTCTTTCTAGGATCTTGCATCCATTGGTTAGTCAAAAAATTCTTTCTATGCATAGATATAACATATATTTCACTATTCCTATCAGACCTATTCATATCAAACTTTCTTTTATCTAACAATTCTCTAGTTTTCAGGATAGGACAAAATCTATCAAGCGTACCTAAATTCATGCTTCAGAAACAAAAAATTTCCACTTATCTTACCTATATAGAGAACAAATCTTTTAGATCTAAAACTTGAACTATTCTTACCTTTACTAGAGGCTAGAGCTTACAGATCTTACCTATTTTCTGCAAAAAAATCTACTTTTACCTTTCTTAGATCATAAAGTGTTCAGATCTCACTTCTTTTCTTTAGTATCAACCTCTTTCTTGCATATCTCACCTCTTTCCTTTAGATCTGACCTTTCTTTCTCGACACAAAGCTTCGTAGGTCAAGTAGAATACTGCGCACTAGGGCAACAGATCCACACACAAATCTTATTTCGCACAAAGACTTTTCTTCTTTAATTCCCAACAATCACAGTTCCAGGTCCCAGAAACAAAACCATGTGTTGGAACAGGGAGCAGACCCAGGGTTCAATGCTCAAGAGCACACCAAAAAACCCCTAACTACTGTCCCTTTCGGAAACACCTGCGAAGAAGATGAAGTCTCACCCGAGGTAGAGGCAGGGGTGTTTGCAGGACTTAGATGTCTGCAACCTTAGCTGGGACACTAATATGTGATTATATCTTTTATAGGGCACTTAGCATAGATCATTCATCAATATTCAACCCTTATGGTACTTCGCAAATAACACAGAGCATCGCAGTGAATACTTAGACTAAAGATGATTCAATACTTAGCCACAGAAATATAGATTAGATTCAACAGATCAAGCACTAAGCATCTTATATATCAGATCTAACATTCATTCATATATCATAAGCACAGAGCATAACTAGATCTATTTAATCATAGCAAGCACTTAGCCAAGAAGGAGATAAACACATTAGGTTGAATCACAGAGCACAATACACAAAGTTACCGTGGTTCACCCCCACCCGTGGTTGATCTCCTTCAGAGTTTGCTTGTTCCATATTTAGTTTTTCAATTCTAGCAATCATTCTAGGGCAATCCAATACTTCATGGTCCATATCCTTACAACAGAGGCAACTAGGGTTTCTCCCAGGGAATTCCTTAGAAAGATGTCCTGGTCTTCTGCAATTGTAACAAAGAGTTAATCCTCTCTTTCCCGTCCATGATCCCCAACTCTTCTTGTACTGTGTGCTAGGATCATGATGGCTAGCCTGCAAAAATTTCTTTCTAGGATCCTGCATCCATTGGTTAGTCCAAAAATTCTTTCTATGCATAGGTATAACATATATTTTACTATTCCTATCAGACCTATTCATATCAAACTTTATTTTATCTAACAATGCTCTAGTTTTCAGGCTAGCACAAAATCTATCAAGCGTACCTAAATTCATGCTTCAGAAACAAAAAATTTCCACTTATCTTACCTATATAGAGCATAAATCTTTCAGATCTAAAACTTGAACTATTCTTACCTTTACTAGAGGCTAGAGCTTACAGATCTTACCTCTTTTCTGCGGAAATTTCTACTTTTACCTTTCTTAGATCATAAAGTGTTCAGATCTCACTTCTTTTCTTCAGTATCAACCTCTTTCTTGTAGATCTCACCTCTTTCCTTCAGATCTGACCTTTCTTTCTCGGCACAAATCTTTGTAGGTCAAGTAGAATACTACGCACTAGGGCAACAGATCTACGCACAAAGCTTATTTCGCACAAATATTTTTCTTCTTTAATTCCCAGCGATCACAGTTCCAGGTCCCGGCAACAGAACCATTTGTTGGAATAGGGGCAGACCCAGGGTTCAATGCACAAGAGCGCACCAACAAAACCCTAACTACCGGCCCTTTCGACAACACCTACGAAGCAGATGAAGTCTCACCCGAGGTAGAGGCAGGGGTGGTTGCAGGACTCAGATGTTTGCAACCTTAGATGGGGCGCCGATCTGTGATTATATCTTTTACAGGGAACTTAGCATAGACCATTCATCAATATTTAACCCTTATGGTACTTCACAAATAGCACAGAGCATCACAGTGAATACTTAGACTAAAGATGATTTAGTACTTAGCCACAAAAATATAGATTAGATTCAGCAGATCAAGCACTAAGCATCTTATATATCAGATCTAACATTCATTCATATATCATAAGCACAGAGCATAACTAGATCTATTTAATCACAACAAGCACTTAGCCAAGAAGGAGATAAACACATTAGGTCGAAGCACAGAGAAGAATACACAAAGTTACCGTGGTTCACCCCCATCGAGGGGCTACGTCCACAAAGTCTTCTTCTTTATATTATCTCGGCCAAGCAGTTACAACACAGAGCTTTAGTGACCCTTACTTCGCATGGGACAGAAGATCTACGCAACTTGCTAGATCCTTCTTCCTTGCACTTCAACACAAAACTACAACAACTTGCACTTAACTTTTCAATCTCCTTACAATCATGCAGAGAGCACTTTCAATATACATCCAATCACACAGATCCAGCTACTAGCACTAAGCCTTTAGCTATACATCACATAGATATACTACTATCCTCTACTTACATTGCCTAAGTATCTATTTATAGATTACAAAATGGTCCTAAGCGTGGGTAAAACCATGGTCCGACATCCCTTTCCCTGTACATCAACCCAAAACCCTAAAAGGGACCCAAAAATAGGTATTGCTTCCCTAATTTACACTTCGCGTTGCGCTCCATCTTTGGCAAGCTGTCGTAGTCCCAAAAATGGTCAAATATGACCAAGTATTCTTCAAAACTTGGTCAAGTGCCAACATGCCCCCAACACTCACATGTGACTCGTCCCGATTCACTCATTTCTGATCAATTTCGCCTCAAATGCCTCGAGATTGGCTCGAGCTGCTTCGACCTGATACAATGCGACAACCTCTTGCTCAGTAAATTCCCGGATCACTGTGTCATGTAGCGGTCCTTCCAGGTGTTGTTCTACAATGATGACAACCTATTCAAGTTCATCTCCCTAGATATCAAGTTCAACGAACAGTTGGCATGCCTTTTCTTAGATTGGTTGAAGTCGTTGGGAGACTTCCATCACTTTACTTTGCAGCGTATGTACCTTTTGTTGGGCTATGCATTGTTCTGCGAACCTCTTCATTCTTTCGACTGGGGTCAATGTCTTTATCTGCGCCTGTAGCGTGTCTGCATGCTGCTTTACTTCTTGGAGTTGTGCCTCCAATGTCTGCAATCCACTAGCTCAGGTGTGAAAATGAATTCAGAGACTACGATGAACAGTATGGGAACAAGGCAATGATCACAGGGTGAAGTAATCTCAAGTTTCGGGCTCAAATTCTCACTGAGAAAAAAGTATTCTCGGTGCATGGCACGATGGACTAAGTAGGGAAACTTAGCAACAACTTGCACTTATCTTTTCAATCTCCTTACAATCATTCACAGAGAACTTGCAATATACATTCAATCACACAAATCCAGCTACTAGAACTAAGCCTTTAGCTATACATCACATAGATGTTCTACTATCCTCTACTTACATTTCCTAAGTATCTATTTATAGATTACAAAATGGGCCTAAGTGTGGGTAAACCCACGGGCCGACATCCCTTTCCATCTACATCAACCCAATACCCTAAAAGGGACCCAAAAATAGGTCTTGCTTCCCTAATTTACGCTTCGTGTTGCGCTCCATCTTTGGCAAGTTGTCGCAGTCCCAGAAACGGTCAAATATGACCAAGTATTCTTCAAAACTTGGTCAAGGGACAACAACTGCATTGAATATCGTTAAGATATTTTTGTCTTATCTTTTGGTAGCGCTTGGCGCTGCAAGCTATAAATTATCTCACCTACTAGCCTCTCTATATTTTTTTTGACCCACTCCATAGCCATTTTCATGCATACTTTCCCTTCCACTGGATTTGAGTCAATTTTCTTCAGAGTGTTAAGAACCAAATATCAATATAGCATAGAAAAACCTCAGAAAAATTACTCAACGCCTTGAAAAAGAGATAATTTTAGATAATAAGCCTCTTCGAGGGGGAAACCTCCTTTTACCCCTCTTAAATGTTCAAGTACAAGATGATTCCAAATGAAAATGTCTCCTTGGTATATATAGGAGACTAGGAGGTATAATTACAACTAATGGAATAAATCCGACATAAAATAACATTACTAATGTAATATG
>SNQJ01S0213417.1:0-15735 GCA_010110895.2 Picea sitchensis | reverse complement strand
TTTATGTTTTATAGCTAGCCGTTTTGCCAAAGAGTCTTAAGGAAAGAGGGAGGAGCATGAGGCCTAGCTTTAGCTACACCGGAATGAGCCTCCTCCCCTTAGGGTTTTGATTTAGTGGCCATGCCATTGTAGCACCATTAAACCTAACCTTCCCATCCTTAGGTTTAAGTCCTTCCAAGCCTTAATCTCTCTCCATTTGACTCCATTAACCCAAGGCACTAGTCTAACAACACAACGTTGAGCTTTTTTGTGCTAAAACAATTCTTTTAAACACTCTTTAATTGAAACCCTAACTAACCCTAGCGTCTAGACTAACCCTAGTAGCTGATGACGTCTTGTCTTGTTTGAACTTTGATTAGGACTAAAAGTTGTGGCTGACTCATCCCTTGATAGCCATAGAGGAATTAAGCAATTTCATTGGTTAATTTAGCAAAACGTTTTCCTCTTTGTCTAGCTAACCTAACTCTAACTAGCAACAATATAGGTGACGTCATACTTGTTTAAAACCCTTGTTTGGCCTTAAAACGTTTTGACATTGTCACCCTTTTTGATAGGCTTTGAGTTGATGATTATTTTCATAAGCTTGTTTGACAAAAAGTTCCTCTCATGTCTTCAAAAAACTAACCTAATACTAGGGATGACGTCACCCTAAACCTGCAATAGTGACGCAGCAACAATATTTATGTATGCGCAGATTTATGATATTTATTGCATTGTGATATAATAAGGATTGAGTTTATACATTGAATGTCAATATCTCTTGTGTATTTATTGAAGAAGTGACATAAAATATAAGTCTAAATTGCAATCATTGACTTTGTCAATAATTACTTTCATCATTGCTCATATGTATTTAAGATAGTCATTGATATTTTTAAAGTACTAATCACTGTATGCACATTTTAGTTTCTTTTGCCTTGTCTCGCAAACAGGTGCTATTCCAGTGAAATATTATCTTCTCTTTGACTATCCATTTGGAGTAATCTGTGAAGGGAAAGCTTACTTTGACCTTTGAAGCCTTAAACCCTTGATCCTTTTCCTTCATAACCCCAGATTACTAGGGACGTCTCCCTTGGGATTAGCCACCCAGAATAGAAAGAGCTCCCCATCGAGGTGACAGTGAGTGGGGAAGTTCCTGTTACGCCAGTTTGAGCCTTGACTTCAAGCTACCTAAACCTTTCCTACAAACTGAGCGATAACAGTCTTCATCTCTTATCTAGCCTTTGGAGGCTTATTCTGTATTGTCGAGAGCATTTTGTAGTAGCTCATACTTGTTATCTATTATCTATCATCTTGGCCATCTGTTGAGCATTCCAGATCAACATCTCCATTGTAGTAGGTTCTTCTATTTTATGAATAAAGAAGATTTGAGCTGTTTTGGCTTGTTTATCTTATTGCATATGGTTGAGGTATGTTCCATGGTTATCTCTTTCTATTATTTGCTACATAAACACATATAAACACATCTAAACAAATAGATCAACAAACTGTTTGACGAAATACCACAACCAGAAAAAAAGTTTTAAAAAGACACCAAAATAGTGATGATCCTTGCATAATGGCTTGGGATCATTACATATCCCCCAAATCAAGATTGATAGGCCCAATGAATGCACTTTTTCTAAGTTCTACTATCTCCAAAGAAGTTACATTAGACAATGGATGTAGGGACTTGTTAAGAGATTTTGTTCAAGATACTCAACACGCTGGATATAAATGGTACCTCGGAAAATTGAAAATCCTAGATTTGGTCTTCACGACAACTTTTCACAAGAGTCAGTGTCCTAAGCTCTAGAAGAAATTGGCTGAATCCCTAAGGAATCCATTCTACTATCAAGAGTTAAGAGACCTAGAAGAGAAATTATTGAGCACTAATCGATTATTTGGCAATATGATCCAAAAGTTAGGTTCCCTAACTTGCTGACTCTCTTACAGGTTTCTAGACATGAGTGCCAAATATTTTGATGGAAAAAATACTTTAGATTTTGGCTATCTTGATGAATGTAGTAGACCTCTGCCTAGGAATCAACATGTTTTTTAGTCCTTTGCCTTCAGAAAATGACAGTCTTGTTAATTTGGAAAAAATTTATTCACCTTGTTGCATGCTAAGATGATCGATTATTGAAGAGATTAGCAAGTCATGTGGCCTATGTAATCTAGACCTATGAAACAATCCTTTGTGATCCCTTATCAAAGACTCCATCAAAAACCTGTATAAACCCTATAATATTGAACCTTGTGAACGCTGACCGAAATGGTTCAATCCCTATAAAACTTGATAAATGTAGAAATTGAAGGACTATGGTGTTAACCTTCAACTCTCTCACAATTTATCTTCCTGATACACTTTCAGATCCATCCCTTGTTTCATTCTTTATAGCACAAAATCGATTTATTGGAATTATACCATATTGATTGGGAAGGTGGCAGAAAATTGGATACATTCTACTTGCTTCAAATAATTTTAGTCGCCACATTCCTCTAGAGCTTGGGAATTTCTCCTCAATGATCATTTGAGTTTGAGCAACAATCAATTGGAAATATATATCCCTTAAAATATATGCAATGCAATGTATATAAATTGTTAACTCCATCAATGCAATGGTACAATTCCTGCCACAATCTTAGAACCCTATACAAGGCCCTTTCCATGGCCTAATTCAATCCTAGGACTATATTTCTATGAAAACTGCAATTTTTGGTACAGATTGACTCTGCATCCATTACTCTGTTTGAAAAACATACGTTGGACTCCAGGGAAGTCCTGAGCTCGAATCTTGGTACCCCAATATGGATCATGAGAGACGTGTTTGAACAGGAGGAAGACATGGATCATAGCTTTCTTCAGATTCTCATAGAAATATTCGTCAAACAAGTCATAAAATCCCTCAATGAATTTTCCACTGAGGATTTCTAAGATTGGGAACTCGATTATGTTGGTATCAGAGCACTTAGTTTTATAACTGGTGATCAAATTTGAAGGAAGGGTTTTAATTTCACTTTAAAAGGTATAGATTCATGAAGCTATTCGATGATTAAACACTTAAAATTTTACATTTAAATTGAAAACAAGAAATTAATTATATATTTTATTAAAAAATATATGAAATAAAATATTATATTTCTAATTAAATTTATGTTTAGTAGAGAAATTAGTTAATCCAAAATATCACCTTAACATTCACAAAGCTATTTGCAACATATCATTTTAACATTCACTAAGCTACTTGCAAACTATCAAATAGATGTTTCCACACCAAAAACAAGTATAAAAAAAATGAGAGTGGATGATCATATACTTCATTTTCAGAATTGACATGGTTGATTAGAGTATTGATGGATACCAAATGTATCAACAAGTAAAAGTTGTTGTTTTTTATCTTTCTTAGGACAACTGAGAGGTGAAATTTCTCAATAATTTATACCTATATTCAATCAATAAAGTAAGGAAAAATCAAAATACATAAACAATCCCATTCTTTACCAAATCAGAATCGAAAACAACAAATCTTGCGGCCAATTCACAACTACCTTGCAATATCAAAAGGTTGCTTCCCACTCCCACAACATTTTTGTTTTTAACAAATGTAATTCCCTTCTAGTTGAATTTTGTTATCAATTTTTTCTTCAATATCATCCACGGAAGCCTATCTGTGTGAAAAATTCAACCAAAAGTAAACATCATCCAAGAAAATTCAAATCTGAGAAAATCTAAATTTACATGAATAAACATTTAGGGTGCACTTTATTTACACATTTGCATGTATAGAAAAGAACATATGTTAATAGATTTTCAAAGATATTTTCTCCTTTTCACATATTTATAATGCCCATTTGTTAGCTTACACAGACCCATTTCTCCTTTGAGACCACATCCACTCGTGCCTTACTCCATGGAAGTTTCCCCAAACATCGTGCCAACCCCAAGTTCGCAAAACTTGTGTATTCTCATTGTAAATAGAACACCCAATGACACACTTAGAATTTTGTAGCAAACACCTAATGGAGGTGCTTATTTCCATCTTAGAGCAAAGGCCTTAAACCACTTCTCACAAAAGTATTAGGGAATTTTTTTAACATCTATTAAAAGTTGTTCTACTTTTCTCATACCTAAACTTAGTTTGTAAAAACCAATGCCAAAGATAAGGTGACTAAACTATTAAACTACATCTAAAATTTTAGAATCTAGATTTTCCCCGTTGATCATATTGTTTGTAGGGTTTCTAGATTTCACTGCATATTTTAGAATTTTAGCCAGAAACCATACCAACAATACATTACATTTAAAATTGTTATGCAAACATTGTGGACTGCTGATTGCATGTATGCTACAAGAGCTTATGAAAAAAAATGGTAAAAGTAAAAAACCATACAAACAATTCATTACATTTAAAATTGTTATGTACACAATGTGGACCATTGACTGAATGTATGTTTCAAGAGCTTATGAAAAAGAAAATGGTGGGTAAAATCTTGGATAATAAAATTGTAAAATAGAGTTTGTGAATCGTAAGGGAATCAAACCTGAACAAAACAAGAAGCAAGAAGAAACATTGGGTGAGAAGAGAAGAGTCAGTTACCAAAAGACCTCAATAGTCATATTTAATATGCACCTTACATTGTTGGACAATTGGTTGTCATTGACGTCAACCCTTGGAGAGTGATCTTGGAGATTGATGTCAATCCTTAGATATTGATGTCGACCCTTGGATAAGTCTAGAAGCCCCATATATGTGGACGAGATCATTGGACAATTGGTTATCATCTGTATGATCGATATTGATGATGAGTTAGTTGGGTACATTTGATGTAGTCTACATGCATCTCCGGAGGTGTGGTTATGGGACCCGGAGTTGATTGAGGAATAACGACATGAAGGATAGTGAAATTGTAGGTAAGACTATCATAGATGAATATTACACGTCATGTCATTTTCAGTGATATGTGGAATGCCACGTGGTTCCTCACGGTTAGGGAGATATGTCCTTGTGAATTTGGAAGCCCCAAGGAAGGGTTAAGAAGCCCTAGTTGGTTACAAGTCAATTAGTCAAAGGGGTAAAGTGGTTGTAACAAGTGATCTCTAGAAGCCCTAAATTAAGGGAAGAAGTTACCTAGAAAAAGTATAAATAGCCCTCAAGGAGTCATTCACAAGCACACTCACACACTTACATTGAATATATATCTAGTAAATTGTTATGTTCTACTGATTTTGTTATGGTCTATTTTGGTCTTTTGGTTAATATGACGAGAAGTATGAGGCAGTGAAGAAAGTGCAAGAGTTTCAGAGCTGCAGAAGGCAAGGGTTTTTGAAAAACCCTAGTTACTGAGATCCTCGTGGGTTGCACTATATCTTTCAAGCGAAGCATCCTCGCAGGTCATCTAGTGTTTGTCTAGCGAGGCACTTGTAGAGTTGAGATAACATGATGGTACCAAGTTGTTGAAGGTTTGAAGAAGCTGCAGGTCAGTTTACAGAGTAACAAAACAACTATAGTATGAGAAATAAGGGTTAAGGCTTATGGTTTTGATGTTATGGTACATGCATGGTGATGATAGCATGCGATTTGGTGCATCTTGGTAATGTGATGGTACATTTATTAGAGGAATTACTAGTTGGTTTGGTTTATGTTTAAGTTACATGTTATGGTGCATATTTGAGGCTTGGTATATTGTGTTATGAGGTTGTATCTTGGTGATTTTCAGGAGCATGCTTGAGGCATGTGGTTGAGGGCATTGGTATATGACTTGAGGCACATCATTGGATGTATGATGCATGTTGATTGAGGTCTACATGTTGAGATACATTGTTGGTACATATATTGGATACATTGGCACATGGTTTATGGTAGTTGGTTGAGAAGTATCATGATTGATATGACAATTGTTTGAGGTACATGGTTGACATGTTGTATGGTTGATGATGTTATTGGTATTGGTACATTGGTAGAGGCACTTGTTGGTGATATTGATATATGTTTTGGCACATATTCTTGGCATTTGGTTGAGGTACTTCATTGATGATATCTTATGGTATATGGTATGGTGTTGATATACATGGTTGGTACACTGTATGGTACAGGTGTTGGTGCATGGTTGATGCACTTGTTGTACATGTGGTGATACAGGTTTGTTGTATGGTTGATGCACTTGTTGATGGCACATGTATAGGTTGATGCATGGTACAGGTTGGTACTTTATTGAGACACATATCATGTGATGGTATGTAGTGATCTTGGTGCATGATTGGTAGATTCATGTGTTGGTGATGTTGAGAATATGGTTTGATATACGCTCTTGGTGATCTTGGAATGAGGTGCATGCGGATGAGAGTGGATATAGTTTCATGGATGAGACAGTGATAGGTTGGATAGGTTGATATGATAGTGACAGTGACAATGACATTGGCAGTGGAAGTGAAAATGACAGGGTTTATGGAAGTGATAGTGGCAAAGTCCGTGATAGTTGGTCTACACTTATATTTTAGGGCGACAGGATGGGGCAAGGAAAGGGGGTTGTAGCCTCCTTCCGGCTGGAGCCGAAGAATCAGGGAATTGGAGCTTCCTTCAAGTTGGAGTCTGAGAACTAGGTGGTTTTAGCTAGAGAACCCAGGGGGTTGTAGCCTCCTTCTGATTGGAGCTAGAGAGGTCATGGAGTTGTAGCTTCCTTTAGGTTCGAGCCTCCTTCTAATTTCAATTGGAGAATTGGGAAGTTGGTGCTTCCTATGAATGAATTCTTGATATATATAAGAAAGCATTATGTGGTTTTCTCCCATTTGGGTTTCCACGTAAATACTAGTGTACTTTTTTCTTGATGTGATGTTGCTTATGTTTACATCATGATGATGATGATATATATATATATATATATATATATAATGTAATCATAGATGATACATCGATGATAAACCGTTGAACATTGTTGATAAAGTGAAAGAATATATATTGTGGATAAAAGTGTTATAAAGTGCTCATACTGATTCAATCCCCCCCTCTCAATATTCCAACAATTGGTATCAGAGTGGGTTCCTTCAGGAAATAGTTTAACCACTGGAAGGAGATCATGAAGGAGTTCATGGAATACAGTGAGAATGGAGTACCGATGTTTGATGGTCAGAGTGGTCTTGTGTATGAGATATGGAGCAGAAGAACGAAAACATTTTTGCAAGAATAGGGATATGATATTTGGTATTCATTTGTTACATGATACAATGGTTCAAATAAACCAAATATTTCAAGCAAGAATGAATTGAAGAAGAACAACAAAATAACAATGGAATTCATCATGGAAGGATTACCTAATTCAGTAAAGGACAAAGTGGGAAAATGTTCATCGGCTAAAGAACTATGGGATAAGCTACATAATATCTATTATTCTCCCATCACAGAGTTAGAGACTGCTAAAAAGGATATAGGTACATAAAAAGAGGTAATATGCTCATCATGTCAGACAGCTTCTGAAGAAGAAGCGTTTATAATCAACATAAATGAGTTCTTTTGATTTAATTGTGAAGAGCATGAACATATTGAAATTGAATGACCTTATTTGATGATTGAAAGTGATGAGACAGAAAATACCAATGAAATAAAATACAACCCTGAGATTGAAAAGGAAAAGAATCATTAAGCAAATTTCAGTCAACGAGAAAGAAAACTTGAAGATGAAATAATTACATTGAATATCCATCTTGAAGAAGCAAAGAGAACAGAAGAAGTCATGAGGAATCATATGTTGAAGAAAGAAGAATATCATAATGTCAACTCCAAAGAAGTTGAGCATACAATCATGATGTTAAAGGACCAGGTAGAAGAAGCCAGAAGGATTGAATAAACTCTCGAGGATCAGAAGCATTGTTTGGAAATAAAAATAGCAACATAGAAGGAAGAATTAGAAAAGAGAGAGAAGATATTGACATATTATCTTAAGGAAAGAACTGACAACCTAAATCTTCTTGAAGCCAAATTTGGTAAAGAAGAGAGAAGACTTGAAAAATAAATCATCTCCTTGAGTATCCAACTTGAAGAAGCAAAAAGGAAGGAAGAAGTTATGAAGAGTCAGATGATGAAGAAAGAAGAAGAGGCTGATAAGATTGAAGAAGAAGTTGTCACATTAAGAAGTAAAATCATCAAGCTCAACAAGAACATTGAAGAGACAGAATCATCCATAGTAGAGAACAAAGAGAAGCATTGCAGGGTGCCAAAAAAGAAAAATGAAGAAAAGAGTAAGAGTTATGTAGAAGTACTCAAAGGAAGGAATCATGGTCAGCAAGAAGCAAAGAAGAATAATAGAGATACATATTCAACAAGACCTACCACATTTAGGCAACAAAGAAGATTCAACCATAATGAAGGGATCCACAAAAGAGAAGATCATGATTATCCAAGGCAGGAATTCAGAAGGACTACACCACAAAGAAGATCATTCACTCCCAGGTATGTAAATTTCTTTTATGGTCATTGTTTTTATTGTATTAACTTCAAACATAAGGTTCTAGATTACAAGGCTTATGAAAGAAATTTTCAAGCAAGAAATGCTTATGTGACCCTACATAACATTGTATGTTACAAATTCCATAACTATGGACATATAGCTCATGATTGTAGAAGCATGATCGATACTTCCATAAAATAAAACACTAATATCAGATATAAGAAAGTATGGAAAAGAAAACAAGAAGAACATGTGAACAAATACCAGGTCCTAGAGATCGAAAGATTGTTAATAATACAAGATGAAGACAAATCTACAAAGAAAAAGGAAGATGTCAAATACATAAAGGTTTGGAGAAGAAATGAAAGAAAAGAAGGACAAGTGAATAAATAACAGGTTCAAGATATTGTACTTTTAGGAATTGTAGTGCAAGATCAATCCACGGGAAGAAAGGAAAAAGTGAGAGTTCAGAGAGATGACGAATCTACAAACAAAGAGAAAGATGAATTTGCATTAGAGAAGGTATTCTTCTGATCCATCTGGCTTGGATAATCCCAATATATATGAGTATTGAACAAGGGGAGTCAATGCATTAGACACTACATAGAACCATATTTCGAGCAGTCTGAAATGTTTGCAAAGACAGATTCAGAGCAGTCAAATAGTAGAAGTATAAAATGACAGATTGATCACACAAGTGTCAATTGGCAGTTACAAAGGGAGAACTTTATGATTGTATTTCACGTATGTATTCAGGCAAGGATATCTTCAATACAGATTGTTCCAAACATCCAGAGTTTGATTTGTAGTGGACACATTTGATATGTGATGTTCAGGTAAATTCTTTAGAATAGTACACTGACCGATGTGATAGTATTGAGGACAATTGAGTAGTAGAGTTATGTATAGTTTGTGACATATGGAAAAATCTGTATTCATGAGATGCTCAATAGGTACAAAGAGAATGGGTCAAAGAAGATGCATAACAATGTATTTACAATTGAAATCAATGGAATTAGTTGGGATCAGTTGGAAATCTGTGAAAGGAACAACAGAGCAGGGAAAGATAAATTTTCAACAAAATCTATATCATCATAAAAAAATCAGTTGAAAACATGGTCAAGTGAACATGAAAAGTGATTGAAGAAATCAAATTTTGAATCCTTTTTATATATGTCAGTGCATTACATGAGGAAGAACCAATGGACAATAAACAATATTAGAAGAGAGGAAAGGAATTTTTTTACAAGTAGCTCTACATCTTGTAGAGAAGGGAAATCATTAGAGAGAGAGAATCTATAAAGGAAGATCAACAACATGCAGATAGGGGGATACATACCCACATGGGGAGATATTATTTTGCCTATGATCGATTAGAGTAGGTACAATATGAGGAGGAGACATACCAACAAGGGGATTTAAACTTTGGTCAGAGATATTTGTGAAGAGAAAGAACATATGCATGAAGACAGGGGGAGCATCCCCAAGGAGAGATACCCTTTTCCATTGATGTCAAAGGGGAAGAGTGAGAAACATTGATGAGGAACGATGATCACAGGGGAAGCATGAGCATGGGGGTTTCCATGTCTAAGTGTTTCTATCAATTCCAAAGGGGGATATCGGTGGACAATTGGTTGTCATTGATGTCAACCCTTGGAGGGTGATCTTGGAGATTTATGTCAACCCTTAGAGATTGATGTCAACCCTTAGAGAAGTCTAGAATGCCCAGAGATGTGGACGAGATCGTTAGACAATTGGTTATCATATGTATGATCGATATTGATGATGAGTTAGTTGGGTACATTTGATGTACTCTACATGCATCCCTGAAGGTGTGGTCATGAGACCCGAAGTTGATTGAGGAATAATGATACGAAGGACAATGAAATTGTAGGTAAGACTATCATAGATGAATAGTACACGTCATGACATTTTCAGTGATATGTGGAACGACACGTGGTTCCTCATGGTTAGGGAGATATGGCCTTGTGACATTGGAAGCCCCAAGGAAGGGTTAAGAATCCCTAGTTGGTTACAGGTCAATTAGTCAAAGGGGTAAAGTGGTTGTCACAAGTGATTTCTAGAAGCCCTAAATTAAGGGAAGAAGTTACCAAGCAAAAGTATATATACCCCTCAAGGAGTCATTCACAAGCACACTCACACACTTATATTGAATATCTATCTAGTGAATTGTTATGGTCTAGTGATTTTCTTATGGTCTATTTTGGTATTTTGGTGAATACAACGGGAAGTATGAAGCAATGAAGAAAGTGTGAGAAAAGAGAGAGAATTTCAGATCTGCAGAAGGAAAGGGTTTCTGGAAAACCCTAATTACTGAGATTCTCACGGGTTGCACTATATCTGTCAAGTGAAGCATCCTCACAGGTCATCTAGTGTTTGTATAGCGAGGCACTTGCAGAATTGAGATAGCATACTGGTACCAGGTTTTTGAAGGTCTGAAGAAGTTACAGGTTAGTTTACAGAGTAACATAACAACTACATGATCAAAGGTAAGGGTCAAGGCTTATGTTTTTGATGTTATGGTACATGCATGGTGATGATAGCATGTTATTTGGTGCATCTTGGTAATGTGATGGTACATTTATTAGAGGCATTAATAGTTGGTTTGGTTTCTGGTTTAGTTACATGTTATGGTGCATATTTGAGGCTTGGTATATTGTGTTATGAGGTTGTATCTTGGTGATGTTGAGGAGCATGCTTGAGGCATGTGGTTGAGGGCCTTGGTATATGACTTGAGGCACATCATTGGATGTATGAGGCATGTTGATTGAGGTCTACTTGTTGAGATACATTGCTGGTACATATCTTGGATACATTGGCACATGGTTTATGGTAGTTGGTTGAGGCATATCATGAGTCATATGACACTTGTTTGAGGTACATGGTTGGAATGTTGTATGGTTGATGATGTTATTGGTATTGGTACATTGATAGAGGAACTTGTTGGTGATATTGATATATGCTTGGTACACAATTGGAACATATTATTGGCATATGAGTGAGGCACTTCATCGATGATATCTTATGGTATATGGTATGATTTTGATGTACATGGTTGGCACATGGTATGGTACATGTGTTGATGATACAAGTGCTGTTGCATGGTTGATCCACTTGTTGTACAAGTGGTGATACAGGTTTGTTGCATGGTTGATGCACTTCTTGATGGTGCAGGTATAGGTTGATGCATGGTACAGGTTGGTACTTGATTGAGACACATATCTTGTGATGGTATGTGATGATATTGGTGCATGTTTGGTAGAGGCATGTGTTGGTGATGTTGAGAATATGGTTTGATATATGCTCTTGGTGATCTTGGCATGAAGTGCATGCAGATGAGAGTGGATCTAGTTTCATGGATGAGACAATGACAGGTTGGACAGGTTGATGTGATAGTGATAGTGACAGTGATGTCATGTGACAATGATATTGACAATGACATTGGAAGTGACAGTGAGAGGGTTTGTGGCAGTGATAGTGGTAGAGTCTGTGACAGTTTCTCTACACTTATATTTTAGAGAGACACGACGAGGCAATGAAAGGGGGTTGTAACCTCGTTCTGGTTGGAGCTAGAGAATCAGGGAGTTGGAGCCTGAGAACTAGGTGGTTGTAGCCACCTTCCAATTGGAGCAGGAGAACCCAGAGGGTTGTAGCATCATTCTGGTTGGATGCATAGAATTCAAGGAGTTGTAGATTCCTTAAAGTTGGAGCCTGTAAATAGGGGGTTGGATCCTCCTTCCAGTTGCATACGGAGAATTGGAAAGTTGGTGCTTCAGATGAATGAATTCTTGATATATATAAGAAACCATTTCGTGGTTTTCTACCATTTGGGTTTCCATGTAAATATTGGTGTACTATGTTCTTGATGTGATGATGCTTATGATTACATGATGATGATGATGATGATGATGATGATGCTTATGATTACATGATGATATGATGATGATGATGATGATGATATATATATATATATATATATATATATATATATATATATATATATATATATATATATATATATATCTTGTAGGCAATCACAGATGATTCATTGATGATAAACTATTGAACATTGTTGATAAAGGGAAATGATAGGCCAGGATAAAAGTGTTATAAAGTTCTCACACTGATTCACCCTCTCAAGTATTCCAACATACACTTCTTTGAAAATGGGTAAAAATGAAAATGAGATTTTATTTTGGACAACCATATTTTTCATCGCACTTTTGGGACAGGATGAGATCCTTTTAATGGGCTGTGACAGGCTCAATTTTAATCCCTGTTCACAACTACTTATAGACTCTTATTGATCCATTACACAATGTATGTATCAAGTTTTCTTGAGATAAAAATAAAAATAAAGTGATGAGTTGAGTTATCTTGGCTGCAAAGTTGTTTTCTTTAATACAACATTCAAGTTCCATGAGTGTTAATTAGTTGACATGGTCCATTTGTTGTAGACTTTAACCATATTTATGACAACTTTGCATGTTACCATTGAAGGACAACCTTCAGTAGGAGGATTGAGCAAGGGTACCTTATGAAGATCAAATGAATTCCTTATCACTTGATGATTGGTTTAATTAGTGAGATTCCCTCTATGAAATATAACAATCTATAGATGAACATTATGTTGCATTTGTAATGTTACATATGTATTGAAAATATTTTCTTTAGCGGGAGAATTAATGTGACTGCAGAAAGAGTCTTGGTGTTGCAAAATCCCTCTTCGAGGACGAGCTCAAAGTCTCAATCAACAACAAATGTTGTCATATTAATTAGTGGAAAGAACAACAACAATTGTGGAAATATTTATGATAGAAGTCTAACACATGGTATATGCATACATCTAAGAGTTTAACCACTATGCCATTCATCTTAGAGTGATGGATGAAGAAGAAAAACTATTCATTACATTCATTGGTGGATTGATTACACCAATTTAGAAAGAGATTGAAATGTTTGACATCTACACTCTTGAACATGTATGTTGAAAGGATAAGTTATCATAAATTGGCATAGCGATATATTTAGGTAGAAATTGTTCTCAACTAGATTCAGATGTTGTAAAGATCTTAAGTTCTTAAATTCCAATCTGATTCTTCCAATCAAAATATATTGGAAAACACATCTAACAAATTCAAACTGATACAATTGAAGAACACATGTGGTATCTACCCTCCAAATAGGTTTCTACCCACATGAAACATTATCAGAGTAGACCCTAAAATGACATGCAGGTTACTTGATAAATTTTTCATGCCTAGTCTCAATGTTGATATCTGAGGAATATCCCCCAAATCAAGATTGATAGGCCCAATGAATGCACTTTTTCTAAGTTCTACTATCTCCAAATAAGTCACATTAGACAATGGATGTAGGGACTTGTTAAGAGATTTTGTTCAAGATACTCAACACGCTGGATATAAATGGTACCTCGAAGAATTGAAAATCCTAGATTTGGCCTTCACGAGAACATTTCACAAGAGTCAGTGTCCTAAGCTCTAGAAGAAATTGGCTGAATCCCTAAGGAATCCATTATACTATCAAGAGCTAAGAGACCTAGAAGAGAAAGTATTGAGCACTAATCCATTATTTGGCAATATGATCCAAAAGTTAGGTTCTCTGACTTGCTGACTCTCTTATAGGTTTCTAGACATGAGTGCTGTTGGTCCCCGATTTTGATCTTGTTCTTTGCCTATATTATATACCACAGACCTTCATTTATATGCCAGTACCACCCTTTTGGCCTCATTTTGACATAATTAACATCTCCCTACCATTTAATGGGGTTACCTAAGGTATCTTTGCATTTCAAGCTATTTTTATGCACTTTAATGCTTTAATTTGATAATGGGACTAACGTCGCCTGGGTTAGGTACCACTGCTATTCTTGGAACAGGATGCCGGTACTAGGTACCAACTCGTACCCGCGAAGATACCAATGGAGCCGCTCAGGATCTGTGCGTTATGGTTCGAATGGAAGACAGAGAGCTCGCATGACAGCTAGAGTTAGCGCCACAAGATGCTTGAAAGCCAATGATACAACTGGGTCTATTATTCTCCATCGTTCACACTTCGTGACACTACGTTTCACGAAGCTGTGAAGTACATTTTAATTCGATTCCAAGAACTATTCTCGGATCGGGGATCCGTTTGTTTTACGTACCCTTTGTTTTTCGACTGTTATGAACAAGAGGATTTCTATAAAAACCCAGGATCACTCCTGAGAACGGGTTACTGTTGCTATTGCTATCGTTATTGTTATTGTTGCTGGATCATGTGATTCCGTGAACCTATGTTTTGAATACAGACTGCTGTTACATTATATCATTCGACTGATATGTGATTTGAGTATTTCTTTCCTGAGTTGATGAAGCACGAAGTTTACACAGTGATTGTATAGAATGTTATAGTCGGCTCTGGTCGTTACTAACAGCGTTTGTGCCGTTTGGTTGGGCCCGCAAAACCGGTGCAAGTCGCTGCCTTATTTTGCAATAGATTTAGTTTTATGCTGTCATAGACTTAGTTCATTTCAATGCTTTAGAACTTGCATACGATGTAGCTTAACGCTTGTCGATTTAGTTGTTTTAGCACGTTAGCATTTTCTTACGTGAATGGTAAATCTGCAACTCATGGTGTGTAATCTATTTGGGTTGTTTCAGAATCGTATCTTTCTCCAACAGAATCATTTTCCACAGACTCTTATCTTGTACGTTGGTGAATATAAAACACATGACTGATGCCTGTAGGGTTTCGAGTATGCACCCTGTTTGTGTGGCTTTTCATTTTCAAGTTGAGTTTAACGTAGAGTGTGAATGAACTTGCTTGGGTAGACAGTTAGTTATCTTGCTTACTTAGAACAGTTAGATTCTAATTATATCAAAGGGAGCTCCTGGTACCAGTAGATAGGATAGTACTCTATTTTCCTGTAGACAACATTAGATTTATTTTTGATGCCCAGAATGGATGCATTTTCAAAAATACTCTTGGTGTCATGACTTAAACGAAAATGATGATGGTAGATGATTGAACATAGAGGTAAAATAATGTTGTGGCACCACACTTTTGAATAGAAATAGCAACACCAACACTTGAACACAAGACTGTTTTGTTGTTGATGACTTACATAGGAGATGCTCAGCTTCAGGGTAGTTATTAAGATTCAAGTTCTCAGAATAAGTGTGTGTTTTCTTCTTAGGATACCATTTAGATAGAGACTAGACGCTTACCTGCACATACTGTGTATCAGCTCAAAGTTTACCAACCCTGGTTTGACAATTTAGTGTTTCA
>SNQJ01S0213416.1:11415-27150 GCA_010110895.2 Picea sitchensis | reverse complement strand
CACTCAATTTGGATACTCTAGAAAGAAGTTATGATTGTTTTACCTGGAACACCTTCTTGAGACTAGTCAATAGGACTAGTCAGATACCCTATCTTACACAGGGTGTATCTACAAATTTAAGATGAACCAGAAGATGAAATTTTTACCAAAGATACCTTACTAATTTCTATAAATATCCTCTGGAGTTCAGGGTCTGAAACATTACATAAATGTTTTTATAGCGAAAATTCTGCAATGACTCAGTTCAGGATGATTCCATAACCCTATCTTGTACAGACTATATCTCCGAAATTATAAGGCTTCAGGAGATAAATTTTGAACCCAACGTGACTTGATCTGTCTACTCAATATCCTCCAAGCCGTTTTTTTTGAAACGTTGTAGAAAAAAAGTTATACCGAAAATTCCAAGGTGTCTCAGATTTAGCAGCGAAACCCCAAGACCTTGAGCTCTGATACCATATGTTAAGAACCAAATATCAATATAGCATAGAAAAACCTCAAAAAAAGTACTCAACGCCTTGAAAAAGAGATAATTTCAGATAGTAAGCCTCTTCTAGGGGGCAACCTCCTTTTACCCCACTTAAATGTTCAAGTACAAGATGATTAAAAATGAAAATGTCTCCTTGGTATATATAGGAGACTAGGAGGCATAATTACAACTAATGGCCTAAAGACGACATAAATAAAATAACATTACTAATATAATATGCCCCAATTAAGGGGCAATGATCCAATATTAAGGCTTAACATAAACGCGATGAGGATTAGGAGCCAGCTAAAGTGGAACTCGTAGCCTTGATCCTGTGCTTCGCGACAGTTTAATTCCAGCTAGTTAACTAGGTACTTCGCCCATTTCATATGTAGGCCTTCCACTCATTTCCCAGCGAGGTCAATGACAAACCCTGTGACCTGTGTGGGTCTATTATTTCTCACAATTTTTCTTGCGATTAATTGGCATGTTAGGCACACTGCACCATTCTGTATGGAATCTACCTTGTAGCCTCACGTCCCCTTCTCAACATCATCATAGGTATCCTTGATCTTCTGTGCTAATGTGCGATCTATGGCCTTCACTGGATTGAAGTCCTGTGGGTTGGGTCCTTGCATACTCAATCTAGTGATCCTATGGATGAGCGTCATATTGACTGTGATACGTCGGTCTAGCCATAATAAGCTACCATGGTAACATGAGAGTAGGATCTTAACACAAGCATTAACCTCCTGGTGTCATCCAAAATGTGGGATCTTCATTACATTCAAAAGGGTGGACTGCGTGAGGTTCATCGTCCACGGTTGGGGGATTATTTTTGAGTTCTTCCCCTTTGTCCTGGTCAAGTATTTATAAGGGGAGAGCATACTATGGTTCTTGCAGTCTCCTAGGTTGAAGTTGTTGAACTTCAACATCGGGATTTGATCCTACTACGCTCTAACTGCACATATCCCCTTCGAGAGGTATACAGTAACCATGGTGTAATCGAAGTCCCTTGGGACACTGTCATGACTCACCGCGCCAGCCAGAGGAGGGATGTAGTCAGGTAATATGGTCGAGATTAGCTTCGCGTTCACTAGGTCATCTATGTGCTTGGTTCTCTTCTCCGTTGTCAGTCTGGATGGTATGGATCCGCGAGCAGTCGATAGAGAGGCTTGCACTCCTCTCGTCGATGAGGCATGTACACCCACAGAAATTACCCTTTAGGACATTACTCTTTCAGTCATGAGGTCGATGAGTACCTCCACAGACTCTTCAACTGTGCTAAGTTTTTGGACATACACCCTCGTGGTTGAATATCTCAGGTTTGAAGAGAAACTACTCAATGCAATGGGATGGGTGGTGATAGCTCAATGATCACTGCGCGAAATAAACTAATCTGCGGGCTCAGATAATCACGGTTGGAAAAAGTGTTCTCGGTGCAAGGCTCAACGGAATAAGTAGACAACTAGGTAACAGATCTCTCCAATGGGCGAGAAGCCTTCATTAATTCAGTTATGTCCGTTACGGCATGGTCCCAATGGTTTGATGGTGATATTTCTGGTCATAACTGATGTTCTACCTATTTGGAAGTGTCAGGATAACGGTCATACTACCTCCAACGATCATACTGCCTCCAACGGTCATATTGCGTTGCCATGGCAAAGTGCCATGCTGTGCTGTATTGATATCCCGACGAAGTTCAGATTCTGGAATCCTTCCTTCTGCGAAGTTCCCTCCAGAACCTTCTGTAATTTTTCGATCTTTTCTCTCTTCTTACTCATATTTCTATCCTTTTCCTAGTGATCTTCGTCTCGTTATTCCTCTTTTCATTCTGAGTCTTATCTTATTTTGGCATAGTAACTTCATGTTGTTGAGATTCTTTTGTAGGGTTCACAGGTAATACTTCTTCTCTAGCTGGGGTAGATGCTTATGAGTCTTCTTGTGTTCTTTCAACTTTGACATCCAAGTTTATGGTTCTAAATAGCTTTGATCTATTCTCCTATTCTTTAATCAAGTGTGTTATCCTCCTAGTCATGAAATCTTTTAATTTTTTCTTCTTATGCTCTAAGACTTCCTCTTTTTTTCTTCTGGCTTGATCCTTTTCAATCCAAGGTTTTCCTAGTAACATAGCAATTGGGGTGTTGTTCTCAATAAATTTAACAACCTCAAAATCTTCCTCTGTCGAAGTTCCATGAGCACTCATAGACGTCTGGGTGAGTCTTCCACATAGGGTTATCAGTTTTCCTTTAAATAATCTTATTCCTCCCAATGAAGGAATCATAGCAGGCTTTCCTAAAGTTTCCCAAGTTCTTTCTGTCATGATATTCACCTGTGTTTCTTCATCCAGAACATAGTCAATGTCGAAGTCTCCTATTCTTGTTTCTATGTTTTCTTTTTCTTTGAAGATATCTGATAAGATGATATTTTGGTGATCATCTAGGGTTTCCTTCATTTGTAGAAATACATCCTCTGTTTTTTTCTGGGGTTCTTCCATGGTCTTAGTGTCTTGACCTTTCTTAGGGTCTTCTTGTCCCATATTCATTCTGTCAAGCTTAGCAATCATTCTAGGGCAATCCAAAACTTCATGATCCATAGCTTTACAACAAACACAACTAGGTCTTCTACTAGGGTATTCCTTAACCAGATGTCCCGATCTTCTGCAACTGTAACAAAGGGTTAATCATCGTTTTCTTTTAAATGATCCCCAACCTTTCCTGTACTGCGCACTAGGATCATGGTAGCTAACCTGCAAAAACTTATTTCTAGGATCCTGCATCCATTTGTTAGTCCTAAAATTCTTTCTATGCATAGGTATAACATATCTTTCACTATTCTTATCAGATCTACTTATATCAAATATTATTTCTTCTAGTTGTGCCCTACTTTTCAAGCTAGGACAAAATTTATCAAGCATACCTAGATCCATACGTTTTGAAACAAAACTTCCCACTTATCTTACCTTTAACAAAGAACAAAGCTTACAGATCTTACCTCTTTCCTTTAGATCTAACTCTTCTTCTTGGTACAAGGATTCATAGATTAAGTAGAATACTACGCACTGGGGAAAAATATCTACACACATATATTTTTCTTTTATTTAGTCCTCAGAAATCGCAGTTTCAAGTCCGATCTTCACATAAAGCTTCTTCTTCCTCAGTTCCCAGCAATCACAGTTTCAAGTCTCGACAACAGAACCATTTGTTGGCACAGGGGCAGACCCAGGGTTCAACACTACAACAATGCACCAACAAAACCCTAACTACTGGCCCTTTCGATAACACTTGTGAAGCAGATGAAGTCTCACCCGAGGTAGAGGCAGGGGTGGTTGCAAGACTTAGATGTATCCAACCTTAGCTAGGACACAGATCTGTGATTGTAACACCTTAACAGATCACTTAGCAATTATAGTTCATCAATATCCAGTCTTAGTTTACAAGGCAGTTAAACCCTAATAATAAATCAGTGCAACATTCCCATAGATTCAATAGAGTCAAGCACTAAGCATACTAACATAGATCAGATCTAGCATTCATTCACATTATTCAGCACTAATCTACCATATTAGATTCATATATCACCTAACATCGCACTAAGAATTTAATCATATAAACAAGAGAGAAACCATAAAGAACAAAGCATTCACAACACAGGATATATGTGGTTCACCCCCACCCTGGGGTTATGTCCACCAACTCTTTGTCTTCTTTATTAGCTTCTCTCAATATTGTACATGCACAGAGCCATAAATCCTACTCTGCATAGGACAGGAGATCTACGCTCACTCTGCTAGATCCTCCTTCCCCGAGTAGATCTGGGCACAGAGGCTTACACAACCTTTTACAGTCACTTTCATTTAGCCTTGAAAGTCTCACACAACATGCACAAAGAACTTACAACTTGCACAACTTACGACTGACTAGTCACTTACTATCTCCTTCTTACATTGCCTAGCATCTATTTATATATTACAAAAAGGGCCTAAGCATGGGTAAAACCCATGGGCCGACATCCCCATACCCGTTACATAAGCCCAAAACCCAAAAATCCCTAAAAAAGGTCTGAGATCCCACAATCTCTGCTTCGCCTTGCACTCTGCCTTTGACAACCTGTCAAAGTCTCAAAAGTAGGTCAAACATGACCAAGGGTCCTCAAAACTTGGTTAAGGGCCAACAACGCCCATAAATGGTTTCTGTGTGGAATGATTGCCTGGTGTTTTAGATTGGAAGTAATGGATGCATGTTTATACTTATATGCCATAGTTGGTTTCTGTATAAAATGATTAAGTCCAGAGCATGAGTCCATTCCATTGAGAATTGTCCCATCTTCTTGATTCTCATGATGTTCTAATTTAATCCCTCGAAAGCACCTTCCCCTGGGAATTGCATCATATCTCAGAGTTGGAGTAAGCTCCTTGGTATGGCTACCGCTATGGTAAACCCATGAGTTTACCTTTCCCCGATGTCATAGCTCCTAACTCAGTGAGTTAGGAAGGCACTTCATTCAGGTCAGTAGCCTAGGGAATTTGAAACACACCCGAGCCCTTATCCAGAAACCCGACTAAGAGTAGGGATAATTTTCCCAAGAATCATCTGAAGGTTTAGGTGACCTAGGTCTGGGAACCCTGTGTGAGAAGGAGTTAGTTTTCAAAGGTTTCGAAGTCATGGAAGCTCGAAGCTCTGAGAGGTTGAATTTTTTTGCCCAAGTTCAAAAAGGATAGTGATTTCAAATAACGAAAGGGAATATCCTTTCATTTGGGAGACGAACGGACAAGATCCTTCAGGAAGGATCTGAGGTCTATCACGACCATTAGATTTGAAGAGGGAGCACAGGCATTAACGCATCGACTCCTTCAGTCTTTGCAAGTAGCGATGAAATCTGAACCATATATCCAAGGATCTATCGGGACCCTCCTTGACCGTCCATCTAATAAGACACGTCGCGAGATATCATCATTTCGCTAACTCACTACTAAAATAATTCAAAGGTTAGAGTTTTTTGAACTCGCGAGACCCGAACTTGCAATTTGATCTGAACCATCAGATCATAGGAGATCCATGACCATTGATCTGGGCAATGGGATATCAGTATTTTGGGGATTGAGCTTTTGAAAGATAGGTGTTGGGTTGTGTTCCAACTTTGTGAAACATGAAGTCCCAATGAGTTCGGAGAATAAGCCCCAGGTCATGGCGACCGATCGTATGGGCGGAAGATTAAGGGAGGAGCTAATGAAGATCGAGATTTTAGGGAACGAAGAGTTAGAGTTGGCTCAAGTCCATTATCCCGATATGTGAAATTTTGATATGATCACAATCGTCGATCAAGGGGATAGCGCAATTCCATAGATCTAGCCTTGGAGAGAAATCGAAGGTCGGGGATTCGAGGAAACAGGAGTCAGGATTGACTCTCATGTAGAAGTGCCAAAGTCTCGAAATGAGAAATTCCTTTTTATAGGCGTGCGGTCACAACCTGTGGTCGCATAGGTGAAGCTTGTGCCTTGTGCATGTTCACGCTAGTGGGGTTTCAATAGGGCTTGTGGATCAAATAGCGGGATTTCAACAGGAAATCGAAGAGCCAATCTAGCTCGTGAACGAGAAATTTTATTTAGTTCTCGCACAAAGCGTGGGGGTGTTACAAATTGGTATCAGAGCATGGTTACAACACTCGGCCTATTTGGGCTCATGGACGAGCACATTAAAAGGCTACATCTTACCTTACTCCCTTCATAAAAAGGTTGGTTAAGCCATTATTATAGAAAGAATGACAACCTACTGTTGTGTGTAGGTATTTAAGAAATGTGAATTAGGTGTTGGTTATGAACGAATATAATGTTGGCTAACAACTAGCGTTTTGTCTGCACGCAAGTGAACGATCAACCGTGGGAAACTACAAATGTATAGAATGGTGATGCGCCACGAAGTGGAGGATGGATCCCACAATAGAGACGAAGAGTCTGACGAAAGGAGTGTGGTAGAGACCCCTATGGATCTACCTGAGACTGTGAGGAGTCTCATGGTCGAACTAGAAAGCTACAAGGCTGACAATGAGAGGTTGATAAAAGAGAAAGAGAACCAAACGGAAATTAATGCGGTCTTGCTGCAAATTTTATCTGACATACAAAGACAACTGCAGCATGGACCCGACACCAGTCACATGGATCGACGACAGACAAAGAGGAGTCGAAGTCCACCCGAGATATAGAAACGTGGTATTTTAAGTGGCCAGACTGGGAAGAGCACCTCGAGAAAGGTCCACCCCAGAGATAGGGGACATGCGTTGGATGATTCCTCTAGAAAGGAAACCGGCAAATCAGAGGGATCTTCTAGTGGTAGAACTAGTTCACATTCTTGAAGAAAACTAAAGAAACGAAAGAATTCCAAAAGTCATAATCTCGAAGAATTCAAGAAGGCCAAACCACCCTCTTTTGACGGTGAGATCAAGAAGGGATAGGAAGCAGAGTCCTGGTTGCTTGGACTAAAGAATTATTTCAGAGTCCATGACTTCTCATAAAACTTGAAGGCCCGAGTAGCCACTTTCAACCTAAATGAAAAGGCTTCCATTTGGTGGGAATACCTTAAGAATGTGAAATGGATTCATTAATAAGACCTATCTTGGGAACGATTTGAAAAATACTTCAGGAAGAAGCATCTGTTGAAAAAGTATTTCGATGAAAAGACTAAAGAATTCTATGAAATCAAGATGGGGAAACTCACTATAGAGGAATATGTCAACAGATTCCTTGAGTTGCTGAGGTACATACCCTACATAAAAGAAGAAAATGCCAAGGTGCAATGACTCATCAGTGTACTACCTAAGGACTATCAGAACATGATTGATTTTGACGAGCCAAGGACCCTAGAAGACACTATCTGAAAGGCAAGATATTGTTATGAATAGTTTGGGCCTCGACCAAAACCTCGCAAAGGATGAAAGAAGAAGAATAGTTCGGGATTCCAGAAAAAGGGATTTAAATCCCCAAGATTTAAAAACTATAAGAAGGATTCAAGGATGAGATTTCTGACCCGAAGTGTACACCAGTAAAATTTCCCTTCCTAGAGTGGAAATATACCTCTTGGATCAACTCCGAGAAAGAATGATAACCCAAATAAGGAACCCTTGAAATGTTGGGGTTGTGGAGAAAAACATCTACTGAGGGACTGTCCGCACAGACAACAGAACAATAGGAGAATTTACAACGTCCAGGAAGCTACCATCTTCAATGACGTGGCCAGGAGTATGCCACAAATTTATGCATCCATGGATAATAAACAAGCTGACCACCAAGCTTCAGTGGTGGAGATGGAAGGTATGATCACCAACTATCTAGTGTCTATTTTAATTGACCCTGGTTCAAATTTGAGTTATGTGGCCCCTCAGGCCATTGATAAGTGTAAATTACAGACACATAAACATGCCAAGCCATGGTTGGTACAATTACCCATTGACACCGAAAGAAAAGTAGCAAAGGTCATACCATCCTGCCAATTCGTTATGGATGGATTTTTCACCCAAGCTACCCTTAACATACTATCCCTAGGATTGTATGACTTGTTGATTGGTATGGAATAGCTAGCTGCATATAAAACTAAGCTAGATTGTTACCATAAAACCTTAGAATGTGTAAATGAAGAAGGGAGAAAGATAACCCTTCAAGGGATCTAGAAACCTGTCTCAGTGAGACGAATACTAGCTCTTCAAATGAGAAAGTATTGCAGAAAGGGATGTCCTCTATATGCGATACAGGTGTTGAAATCGGTTAAGGATGAAATACCAATCCTAGAAGACCACCCCATACTAAGAGAGTATATAGATGTGTTTCCAGAAGAGGTACCAGGTCTACCTCCAAGAAGGGACATTGACTTCTCAATAGAACTTGCTCCAAGAGCGGTGCCAGTGTCTAGGACACCCTATAGGATGAGCACCCTCGAGCTAGTTGATCTTAAAATACAGCTAAAAGAAATGATGGACAAATTCTATAGCCGGCCCAGCGTGTCTCCATGGGGAGAACCAATCCTGTTTGTGAAGAAGAAGGAATCCTGTTTGTGAAGAAGAAGGATGGTACACTCCAACTATGCATAGATTATAGACAAATCAATAAGGTAACCATAAAGAACAAGTACCCCTTACCCAAAATCGATGACTTGTTTGATCAATTGGTAGGTGCTTCCATCTTCTCAAATATTGACTTGAGATCTAGATACCATCAAGTACGAATCAAGGGTGAAGACATCCACAAAACCACCTTTAGAACGAGATATGGTCACTACAAATTTGTGGTAGTACCATTTGGATTAACCAATTCACCTGCCACTTTTATGTGCTTGATGAACAATGTACTCAGTAAATTCCTAGACAAATTTGTACTGGTTTTTATTGACGATATTTTAATCTACTCCAAGAATAGAGAGGAACATGAGGAACATCTTAGACTTGTGCTTCAAGTGCTAAGAGAACATCAACTATGTGCCAAATTTAGCAAGTGTGACTTTTTCCATAAGAAAATACATTACTTGGGCAATGTCATATTTGAAGAAGGGGTAGCAGTAGACCTTGACAAGATCAGGTCTATCATTGAATGGCCTACCGCAAAGGATGTTTCGGATATCAGATCCTTTATGGGATTAGCAGGATACTATAGGATATTTATAAAAGGATTCTCCAAGATTGGTTGTCCAATCACTGCCCTCTAGAAGAAGGGGTCTAAATTCATTTGGACACCAGAATGTGAAAAAAGGTTTTAGTCCCTAAAATTCCTTCTGACCCATTCTCCCGTGATGAAGATCATCGATCCCGAAAATGGCTTCCTTGTGTGCACAGATGCCTATAACGAAGGACTCGAAGGAGTCCTTGTGCAAGAAGGAAGTGTAGTTTTCTATGAATCCCAAAAATTGAATGAGCACGAAGTCAACTATGTGACCCATGATCTAGAGTTGGCCGCCATAGTGCACGCCTTGAAAATGTGGAGGCATTACCTCCTGGGTATGAAATTTTTACTTATGACAGACCATTGTGGATTGTGACACCTGTTTGACCAACCAAAACTCAATTCTAGACAAGCTAGGTGGATGGCCCTCCTTAGCGAGTTTGATTTTGAAATCAAACATATCAAAGGAAAGGAAAATAAGGTGGTTGATGCCCTTAGCAGAAGTATGAAACAATTCACCTGGCAGTGGTGCGCACCTACGAGACGAATGTCAAGGAAATAGTTAGGAATGCACAAGAAATAGATGCATTATTCCATACCATGACCTCATACCTGGAGAAATAACCCGCAGGGCTAAAGTATGAAGTCCACCAGATGCTAGATGGAGGTCTGCTAACTTACAGAAACATATTGTATATTCCAAACTGTGACGACTTGAAGAGGTTCATAATGGATGAACTACATAAATGACCATATAATGGTCACCCGGGATACCAGAAGATGATCATGGCCACCAGGAAACAATTCTATTGGCCTGGACTGAACAAAAACATAGCTGAGTACTTATCTAAAAGTCTAGAATGCCAGCAGGTTAAAGCAGAACACCGACACCCAACAAGGTTATTACAACCTCTACCAATCTTGGAATGGAAATGGGAGACCATCTCCATGGATTTCATCACCAGATTACCATCATCATCCAGACAGAATGACGCCATCATGGTAGTGGTGGAAAAATTAAGAAATTCCGCTCACTTTATTCCCATCAAATCGACTTGAAAGGAAATAGATATTGCCAACATATTCATGAAGGAGATATTCAGATTACACGTCATGCCTAAGGAAATCGTGTCTGACAGAGACACAAAATTTACTTTAAACTTTTGGAAATCCTTGATGACTGGTCTGGAGACCAAATTATTGTTTAGCACAACCTGTCATCCTCAAACCGATGGAAATATGAAAAGAGTGAACCAAATATTAGAAGACATGCTAAGGATGCATCTAATGCATCAACCTAAAAGGTGGGAAGATTACCCTCCACTGGTGGAATTTTCCTACAACAACGGCTACCAAGAATCACTGAAGATAAGTCCTTTCGAAGTCCTCTATGGTAGGCCATGCAACACTCCAGTCAGTTGGAGTAATCCCGTGAAAAAAATTACGATTGGACCCAACATGTTGAAAGAAATGGAACAACAAGTGATTCAGATAAAGCGAAATCTAAAAATAGCTCAAAATAGATAGAAAAGTTATGTCGATAGAAAGAGAACCCCCAGAGAATTCAAGATGAGAGACCACGTCTATCTCAGAGTTAGTCCCAGGAAGAGTTCCCTGAGGATGGGAGCATGTGCCAAGTTGGAACATCAGTATTGTGGACCCTTTGAAGTGTTAGATCGAGTGGGACCGGTAGCCTATAGAATAACACTACCTCCCAGAGTAAAGGCACATAATGTTTTCCATGTTTCCTTATTGAATAAATATATACATGATGTTAATCATATAATTGACTCGTCTATGATCCAGGTGGAACTGGAGGGAGAGTTCCTGCCAGAACCCCAATGCATACTAGACAGGAATGAAACCTCACTCAGGAACCGAACCATTGTGTAGGTCAATGTGCAGTGGAAACACTTTGGCCTAGATGAGGCTACGTGGGAAATGGAAGATGCCATGAAACAAGAATATCCTATTTTGTTTACTTCTATACATACACGTCATGTTGATAGATAGAAAATTGAGGATGATGTTCCTTTAAGGGGGAGGGAAATGTAAAACTCTATTTCCCCCAGTTTGTAAATATAACTCTATTGGCCAGGGAACTATGGCAAACTCAAAGGTGTGCATGTTTGATTTGATGGACCTTTGTATAAAAGGTCAATGAATGTAAATTGGTTCTGAATATGTGTTGCATGACTACTGGGAAGGGGATGTGCTAAAAGATACCACTATTGATAATGAAAAGGTGGTGGAAGGGGCCCAGAGAGGTTGCGTTAACTCCCACCGAGCCAGTACTATGTTGGTTTTAATTTTTCAAGATCAGAACAACCCTCTGACCCGAAATGAATTACAGTCAGGCCAGTAGGTGGGAAGACCTCCACAAGAGTTAATGAGGGTATGGGGTAGACCACCCATCTATAAGGCTTCCGGACCTGACCATGGACTGGTAATTTGAGCCACACACAATCTTGTTGAGGAAGGAAAGAAAGGAAGTGTGGTGTGGACAAAGAGGACCGATAAAGAATGTAGATATGAGAGCAGAAAACTCTTGGGTCCAAGGAAGGATTGAGAGCGAAAAGTGAGTTTGGATCGCAGAGAAGAGAAGGATTCAGGAGAAGGAGAGTAACCTTCATCCTCGTCTATTCCTATATAGGGAGAAGGAGAGTAACCTTCGTCCCTAAATTCCATTGAGATGGAAGTAAGAGATTAAATCTAAAAGCATCATGGCCTAAGCTCAGGGGTGGCCAGTGATAAATCCATTGGGAGTGACTTAGCCTATGGTTGGGTGGAAACGAGCACCCCTCTCAGCAGGAGTCAACAACAAACTTACAGTTTGAACTTCCATTCTCTGTACCCTCAAAGAAAATTTGGTCATGGATCAGAATCACATAAAGCAACAAGAAGATCATGGTCATCAATTTGTTGAAGAGGACCAGACGTTTCTTCTTCTGCAACCTCATAAGAAAACTTCACTTAAATTCAAACACTATTAGAAACTCACTCCAAGTTTTATGGCCCTTATAAAATTCTCAAGAA
This sequence comes from Picea sitchensis, assembly GCA_010110895.2. Taxonomy (NCBI): domain Eukaryota; kingdom Viridiplantae; phylum Streptophyta; class Pinopsida; order Pinales; family Pinaceae; genus Picea; species Picea sitchensis. Next base: position 15,001 of record SNQJ01S0213416.1, on the reverse strand, counting down.
AGTGGGGTATGTGGCCTACAAGTTATCTCTCCCAATAACTCTAAGCTCCATCCTACTTTTCATGTTTCTTTCTTAAAGAAATTGATTGGAACTAAGTGCCAGACTCAAAATAGTCTCCTTGAATTTGATGAATAAGGATTCATTTGGTTGCATCCCCAAGCAATCTTGGACCACCACGAGAATCATATCCATAAATGCACCTATTGGAAATATTGTTGTCATTGATGTCAAAGACAAGAGGAGACTACGAATGTCTAAGAATCTAGTGTCCCAAAAAAATAGGGGTTTTTATTTCGTACATTATGAGACTATAGAAGCATCTGGAAAAGCAAGGTGTTGTATATCTTTATGACAGATATATAAAGGTTGCATTCATAGAGTCTTCCATTAATCCTAATGAGGAAATAATGGCACAGATAAATAATTTATTTCTTGATGGGTTTCCTATATCTTGGTATGAAGAACAAGTTAAAGAGGAACTTAATAAATATGGTGAAATTGAGAAAGTTAAATTGTCAAAGAACATTCCTTCTGCCAAGTGAAAATATTATTTGTTTCTTCATTTCTATACTCAGGACGAATCTCAGGAATGTGTTGAATATCCAAGTAGCAATGATCTTGGTGAGGGATATGGTAAGGTTAAAGATAATATTTGCAAGGTCGATTTATCCCACATTGATTGGGAAAATCATTTTCAATGGTTTTATAATACAAATCAGTTGTTATATATTTTGACTGCGAACGAGCGAGTTATAGAACTTTGTGAAAAGTGTTAACTTTTAGTCACGAGGCCTGGTGGTATGATCATTCGATGACCTGATGGCTAACCGGATCAGAGTGATTATTTCAAAGCGCAATGGATAAATTCTCGAGGTCCTTGTAGGATGGTGATCTAGTGGTCTCAGTGACCAAGTGGTCTCGATGTCCCGATGATCATGAAAAAGAGTGTATATGATTTTCTAGGTGGACTAGTGGCCCAGTGCCTCAGTGGTATGGTAAAATAATGATTCCATGAAGAACCATGGACTTGGAGTGAATTAAATCTTGATCGTTAATCATCAGATATCAATGAATGAGATCGAAATAAATGAAGTACCAAGACATTTGAACTTCATCTCATATTATATATCGGAGTATCAACTCAACATTAATAAAGACCCTGGTGCCCTATGGGTTGGTGACCTAGTGGTGTCAGTGACAAGATATATGTGGCATAAGTTGATTGAGTAAAGGGTCCTACTAATGGATTTATGAAGCGAGGTTCCAGAAGTAGGGTTCCATATTGGGACCTAGGCAACTATTTGAAACTTTGGTGTGTTTCAATAATCCACTACTCGATATCCGATGGTCTAGTGTAACCAGTACTCGATACCTAATACCTGGTGAAAGTGTATATTTGGTAGTTCAGTATCCGTGATACTCTGGTGGTTCTGATATCCAGTGAACTGGACCAATTGACCTTGCATATCGACGGTTGATATTTAATTGTGGAATCACTTAATGGTCACAGATATTTAAGTTTGAAGGGTGTCATGGGAATGTTTTCAAGAGACTAGTGGCTTAGTGGTTTGGTTAATCCAATGGCCAGTGAACAGAATGCACATAAAATGGGAGGAAATTGGGACTAGTTACAAAGGATTTTATTGCAACCCAATTCAAAGAAGATTCAATGGATCTAGAGCTAACTCAGTAAGAAAGATTTTTGGTATAAGGAAAAATCCATTGGTGTATGGGCTCAGTGTATGAATCTGACCATCCATAAAATTTGCTTGGAATTTGACTTAGGACAGCCCAAAAAATTTCCCTACATGAGGCCTATAAATAATTATGATATAATCCATTTTAGGGTGTGTGTGTGTGATGTTAATACTAGGATCTTAAGTCTTAGGGTGTTAGAGAATGAAAGGGAGAAATATGTAATTTTTTAAGGGTGGCAGGGAGGTATGAGGTCAAATAAGGAACATATGAAGTGTTTTTTATCGTGAACAGGTGGATAGTTTTATAGTAATTATAACAATGACAGAGTAGTTTTTGAAGTAAAATATTTATGTAGGTAGAATCTTGAAGTGAAATGAAGTTTTTGTATAGATGACATTTTGAGAAGAATTTAATATCGACAGAAAAGTTGAAAGTTGATATCTCTAGCAGGTTGATGCCTACAAGGTATTTTCAATAGATTTGTGCTTGCAAATATTGTAACTGTAGGTTGGTTCCTACATGTGTTGTTGATTTGGTGCTCAGGTGAAGGGATTGGTGTCGCTTTGAGGTGTATGCATGTAAACATTGTAACAGATTGGTTTATATAGTAGGTTGTTACATGTGAATATATTTCAATAAATGTTTGCTATGGTTTTCTCCCATATGGGTTTCCATGTTAAATCTTTGTGTAATGTGTATTTTATGTATGTATATATTTCTTATTGATTATTTATGGTTTGTAAAGTAATGAATTCATAATTATAGTACAGTAAGAAAAATAAAAATCAGTCTTATACTGATTCACCCCCAGTCTCAGTATATGTAAGTGTGGAAACAAGTAGTATCAGAGCGGGTTCCTTCAGGAACAATCTAATCACTGGAAGGTAGATCCCTATAACACACATGGATAGGTAGGAAGGTTTCTCTACAAACAAAGATCCATTATTTTATGGACCAAATTATTCCTTCTGGAGAACAAGAATGAGAAATTACTTGATGGCTCTTGGGTTTGACATTTGGAGTGGAGTTAAAAATGGTTACACAACTCCAACAACTCTGCATGTAGATGCAACTTGAAAAAGGATCATTGACAATAATGTTAAATCCATGAATGCAATTCTGTGTGGTTTAGAATAATCATAATTTGTCAAATTCATGCGTTATGTTTCAGCAAAATAGATGTGGGACAAGTTACAAAATATATATGAAGGGGATGAAAAGGTCAAGAAGGAAAAATTACAAACCCATAGAGGATAATTTGAGAGCCTTAAGTTGAAAGAAGAAGAGAGTATTTCAGCCTATTTTCTTAGTGTGGATGAGATTGATGATGCCATTATAGGATTGAGTGAAGAGGTTAAAGAAACCATCATTGTACAAAAAGTACTTAGGTCACTTCCCCCAAGATTTCATCCAAAGATATCTGCCATTGAGGAAATAAAGAACCTAGACAATCTAACAATGGATGAGTTACATCGAACCCTCACTGCATATGAAATGAGGATATAAAAGGATAAGAAAGAAAATCCATCAAAGAATGAAGGAACCTTCAAGGCATAAAAGAAGAAAAATACCAAAGAATACAAAACAAGTTGTTATCGGACTAATCGGTAGGTGCAGACACTAACAGATCTCCCGAGATCCACCTGGATCTAGAAAAAAACAGGACAGAACATGACGCTTTCTTGAAGTTTTAAATATTGAATTCACTAACTAAAGAGGGATGAGTGACATACTATTTAAATGTCGCGTCCTTTTTCCATCGCCATCTTAGCTTCGTTCCAACGCTCATACAATGATGAACCTACAAAAGAATGCAACCAACCAAAGTGATAGCAATAGCATAAACTCAATATAAACCTATGTATGTGATCAAGGAATCATACAATAA
>SNQJ01S0213416.1:0-11405 GCA_010110895.2 Picea sitchensis | reverse complement strand
AAGTTATCTTTCACACCTATTCCAAAGCCCTACAACTAATCTAATGTAGGGTTGCTACCAGAAAATATAAAAATGTCTAATCAATTTTTATAAGCACTTTATTTTATGGTTGTTGTTACTCAAGAGGAAGATGGCATGGACAATATGGTGTTTTGACCGACTCAAAAATTATGCAAAGATATGAAGATGCAATCTTTTCATTTCGATGACATCTATGCTACGAGAAGGAGAAAAAATTTATCATTCCCATATGCACAATGTCCCAAAATATATTAAACTCATCAATATCGAAATTCTCAAGAAATGGGAAAAAGCTATTGTACACCAATGCACGATTCATGCCCCCCCGGCCATGAGGGGGAAATTTTTTCATAATTTAAGATCAAAAAATGCCAAGAATCATGCAATTTCGCTACTTGAAATGCAAGGATGCCCCCAATCTAATATAAAGCAAGAAATTAAATCTTTTTGTTTCAAAAATTTCACTAAAAGCGATAATGAACTTTCTTAAAACAAAGAAACCCAAACTAAAGGTTCTCTTTTAAAGCGAACTATTCAGAAGAAATCTGATCTTTCCTTAAACAATTCTAAAGAAAACACACACTTTGTAATTGAAAGACACTCAAAGCAAGAGACTAATCCTTCAAAACCAAACAAATCAAAAGTGGCTAAAAGAAACTCAAAGGATGTCAAGCAGATTGTAAGCAGATCAATATAGGCTCTAAAAGCTCAATCCAACTGATCAAAGAAAAACTGGGTCATCAAAAGATGACAAAACCCAATCCAAAACTTTTTTTACAAACAAGTTCGCATCCTAGCAGTATATTACAGTGCGAGAATTAGGTATTCTCACAGACTAGACATTAGTAGGGTGCAAGAAGTTCGCACTGAACCTAACAGCAGGGTGCGAAGATCAATGATTCTCGCAGTCCATAGACAGGTACAGTGCGAGAATGTCTGTAATCAAAGAAAATTTTGAAAAAAGGGCTAAATTTGAGTCAACTTTCAGATCCAGAGAGCCTGGATGGATGTCCCACAGACTCAGAAACCAGAAAACAAGCAATCAAAGGAAGGGAAACTAGACTAACTAGGAAACAATCCATTCCCCAGTCGAATCACCAATTTTGTTATCGGACTAATCTGTAGGTGCGGACACTAACAGATCTCCCTAGATCCACCTGGATCTAGAACAAAACAGGACAAAACATGACGCTTTCCTTAAGTTTTAAATATTGAATTTACTAACTAAAGAGGGATGAGTGACATACCATTTAAATGTCGCTTCCTTTCGCCATCGCCATCTTAGCTTCGTTCCAACACTCATACAATGATGAACCTGCAAAAGAACGTAACCAACCAAAGTGATAGCAATAGCATAAACTCAATATAAACCTATGTATGTGATCAAGGAATCATGCAGTAAAACACAACAAGCTTTATAGGAAAGATTCATATTACTGTATCATATTAAATGTGAAAGAGAGATTATAACCATGGCCTTGATGTCGTAAGGTCCCTTCCAATTGTCCTTCATTCCCCACACACTTTCACTCCAAGAATTATGAGAGCATAGATATGATAATATTCACAATCTATCTTGACAACGACAAATCTCAAAGCCACTCCAACCAAGCTAATAATTCCAAGCCAACCAAAGCTAACAATCCCAAGAACCAAAGCTAAGCTCAAGCTTAAGAACCCCTTCTCCATGAGAACTCCTCTCCTTTTATAAGTTGAAGAGAATAAGGTGAGGAGTTTAGGATGATCCCACTAAATCATGAAATTGAGTAAGATCCAAACCATTCGGATGCCACCTCATCATGGAAGTTTCTCCTTCTAGAATATTCGAGAAAACGCTCGTTTTTCCCACGTGTAAACATTCTCGCACCCTGCCTATAGAGAAACCTATGAACTGTTCAAACCCTAGCTATGATGTAGCCTGCGAGAATCAAGCATTCTCGCACCCTAATACATAGGCAGCCTGCAAAATTCCTTTTTTATAAGGTTTTTACAAGGGAAAATGCAACTTCTTTTCTCAGTAAAAGTTCTTCTCCCTTCTCTCTTCAGGAACTCAGGCCACTGACCCCTCTGAAGGCAACAGATAGGTTTACATCGTTAATGGTCATAGGGATGACGAAAATAATGTGTAACACAAGTGATAGCTCAGATAGTGAATTAGATGCAGAAGAAGCCAACTTTGTCATAAAGATCAAGAAAGGATCAAGATAATGCAAAGCTAAGATTCCCTTTAAATGTTTTAATTATGGAGAAGTAGGACACTTTGTTGTTAAATTTCCTTATGCAAAAAATAGAAATAGCAATGGAGAAGAAGATTTCATCTTCAAAAATCACAATAAGGGAAAGATTGAAAAGAGAAGAAAGTTATACAGACAAAAGAAGAATCTATATGCCAATGAGGAGAACAAATATTCTAATGAAAGTGATAGTGAAAAAAAATAGATTCTCTTCATGGCCCTAGAAATAGAGACCGATGTCCTAGAAAAGAGAAACATAGATTTAAAAGAAGAAGAAAATGCTAAGATTGATGTAGAAGTGGATCTTGAAAGAGAGATCATATGTTCTCTAAATGAAATAGAGAGATCGAGGAAAAAGAAATGGATACAAAAGGATCAACTGAAGAAGTACAAAAAATAAATACTATGTACAAAAGAAAACTCTGATGAGACTGGAAACATTATCATCATTCTAAAATCCCAAGTAGAAGAGGCAAAGAGAAGTGAAGAAGTTTTGAGAGCACAACTAAAAGAAAAGGAAGATGGCTACAACAATCTAGAATCTGAAATAGTTTATTTAAGAGAGAAGTTGGAGAAATCAAATACCAACATGAAATTTGAAAGGAGCTCTACAAATCTAGATGAAATCCAAAACTGTCAAAGATCACCACTTGACAAGACTAACCTTGGCTACGGTGAGAATAATGAAACTACTAAAGAAGTGATCCAGGAGGATATCCACACAAGGATTTATTACTTTGCACACCATGGATAATATCATTAAAATTATGATTCATGATAGGTGACAAAGTTTAAAAGGAATGCTTAATGCTTCATATTGTAAAAATGATTAATAGTTTTGAGCATAATCTGCTCATGTATTTTTCATTTAATTTGTAAAATTGAAATCAAAATTAAGTGTGAGAATCCACCTCATAAATTAGTTTCCTAGTTTTAAGGGGAAATTAATTTTGTATGAGAATCCACCTCACAAATTAGTTTCCTAACATTAAGAGGAAGTTGTCAGTCTCATGAGTTGGTTTGGAATTCTTCCTCATTTTATCACAAGTGCATTCCTAGTCTCAAGGGGAAGTTAAGGTTGGTTGAGATGCTTTATCATTTTTGTCCTCGAGTTTTTATTTAGATCCTAAATTTGTGGATCTTGTCTCCTTGAATTATGGAGAGAGGAAAACTATATAAATTACGTATGCAAGATTTGTCAGAGGAGGCCCTTGATGCCCCTTTGAGAGAGTGAGATTTGTGTTGAATGTATTCCTTCTAGTGTTTAAATAAATGTTACTTAAGTGAGAGCCTTAAGTTCTTTGTGTAAGAGAAGATTTCTCTGGATTTCCGCCTTGTAAGGAGCATGTACCAAATTTTGTGAGAAGGTTTCAGCCCTGGCTAAAGGAAGGATAATAAAGTGATTTGTATTCCAAACAGATGTGAAGACATAGCCAGCCGATCTAGTGAAATTCATTAACACATTTGTGTCAAATTATATGTGTGAATTTTCATTGCATTCTCGCTTGATTAAGTAGATATTTTAATTGCACATATGCACATAATTATGGCAATTTGCTCATGTTAATATGAAATTCTTAATGATTATTTTCTCATGTTCACATGTGATTAAGCGTCAGTAAAAGGTCCTCATTGTAGTATTTTTGTAGAGAAAGATCTCACAGAAATTCCCAGATCAAGTGGTATCAGAGAAGGTACAACCAATTTTGTAGATTGTGAATATAATCATGGGCAAGGTAAAGAAAAAAGTATGGATTCATGATCTTGAAGAAATAAACGAGACCATTCAAGTAGAGAATGTTTAATTGAGGAGGTTTCTTCGAGAGTCAAAAGAAGAAAAGTTCAAACTACGACTGCGGCTACAAGCTATGGAGGAGCAAGTTGGGGAATGCTCTACTACAGGAGAAGCATAAAGTTCCTCCAAGACTAGACAATATTGTGGCCATGGCAGGTATATCGGTTATGGTTCTTGTTATGAAAATATTGATACTTTCACATATTGTCAGATAATAGAGGATGCTCTTCAGACACTAGGGAACCAAGGTGTTCTCCTAGATGCCTCATCTACAACTTCATCCAATGAGGAGGAGCAGTTAGAAACAAGAATGGAGGTAAAGGATTCTACATGTTCAATTCGTCCCCACATTAATGATGATGCCACTTTTGGAGCTTTCGAAAGGCACACCAAGGGAATTGGCTTGAAGTTGCTAAGGAAGATAGGTACAAAGGATGATTTCTTGGTATTTATGGCCAAGGCATCATTCAACCACTGGAGGTTGAAGGAAGACCTCGATATGTAAGATTGCGATATGGTGAAAGAGAACGCTCAAAAGGAGCAAAAGGAGAGGACTCTTCAAGCAAAGAGTGGAGATCATCACCAAAACCATCTACTAGGAAAAATGATGGAACATCACTTTTTGAAAGTGATATATCTAGCACAAGATTCCAAAAGAAATCAAAGTCTCCTAGAAAAGGTTGGAACAACAAGAGCATTGCAAAGTGTTGGAAGAGAAAATCTCTTTATAATGAAAGCGAGACATACATGAAGTCACACAACTATTACACTCATTGCAAAATGAGTGGTCATTGGATCGGGAAATATTGGAAGCTTCACCCTGAGCTTCGTGGTACACCAAGCAAGAATCTCGTACCAGACTCTATACAGTTGGAGGCTGGATCCTCCTTAGTTGAAAAACAAAATGGTCAAAAATAAAAAATTCCTAGAATTCAATGAAAATAACACCAAGTCGAAGAGCTCGACGAGATATTTCCAACGATGCAAATGGCACCTCAAATGGATTCCAGATGCAAAATTTATGGCCATCTGAATTTTTTGGCGAACATGTAAATTTGGCGAAGTCTGTATAGTGTTGACATCAACATGCTAAAGTGGCAGCACCACAGGATGCCACATATCATGCACAAATGTTGATGTGTTGGTTGATGTGGTTGTACAGTGATGATGTCAGCAGAGTGACTGGACCATAAAAAATGTTGAATGGATAGTACGACACTAATGTGGCAGAGTAACGTGTCTACTAACTGGGAAATATGAATTTGGCGTGGCAAACTTACGTGGTTTTATGGAAGATGACGTGGAAATACAACAAATGATGTAACGATGATGTGTCGAATGACTGAGAAGTATGACGGATGACATGGAAACACGAGGGGATGCCACATGTCAGGTGGATTTGGCCCTTTTAGGGGTCTAAATGGAGTATTAAAATTGAGCCACGTGTTAGCCATATGGACACCACATGGCAGTACAGAGGCTAACGTGGTGGTACGACGAATAACGTGGTAGAGTGACTAAGAATTATGACTGATGACATTCCAGAATGATGTGGCACTGACACAGGTGTTGACGGGGATGATGACCATACGTTGACTGGATTGTTGATGTGGCATTGTACAAGTGATGTGGTGTTGATTGTGTAGGTGATTTAGCACCACGTGGGCCAATCACAGGATGCCATGTGGAAACCCAAATTTACCCCATAAGGGCTAGGGTCCAAAAATTTGAATTTAAAAAAAGGTCAACTGGACCCAGCGACCAGATAGGTCGGTGGCCCAACCAACATAACCCAAAACTCCAACCGTGGTAACCAAATACCATATGTGGAAGGTCGCGAGATTGAACTGGGCCTCCGCCCTATTCATCCGATGACCTACCAACCAACCATCGGTTGGATTTTGTAAAGTCCATTGGTCCGGATCTTTATAAGTCGGGTCATTCCATTGCATGGGTTGCCGAAGGGGGGAAGAACCAAACGATTGGGGAATTTTGAGAGTTTTTCCTAGAACCAAGAGGCACGGTTCCACTGGTGCACAGATCGAGGTGCATCCCAAGGGAATATATTTCAATACAACCAAACAATTATTGTAGTATGTGTTGATACTGAGAGGGGGTTGAATCAATATAAAGTACAATTTAAAACCTTTTTCAACTTATACTTAAACCATTCAACTATATCCAGCCTTTCAGAGAAATATTTTATGCGAGTCAAGGAATAAACTATAGATTTGCATTGATGCAAGTGTTGGAATCAACATCCTCATTCTAAAGTACAAAGGTGAAGGAGAAGAAGGGTGCGGCCTTTTAGAGACATTTGTTATGCAGATCAAGGAATCAACTACAGATTTTCATTGATGCAAGTGTCGACATTGACATCCTCATTCTGAATTAAAAAGGTGAAGGAGAAGAAGGGTGTGGCCTTTCAAAGACATTTGTTATGCAAATCAAGGAATCAACTACAAATTTTTTGTGATGCAAGTATCAACATTAACATCCTCATTCTGAGGTACAAAGGTGAAGGACAAGAAGGGTGTGGCATGTTAGAGACATTTGTTATGTAGATCAAGAAATGGGGAAGTGCATCATGGAGTGTAAGACTCTTCCTAGAAGTTGGTTGCGGAGATTCAAGACACAATTTCTCTCTATACGTTTGTAGGACGAAAAGTGCTTTTTTGGGGAAGGTATGATCCAGGAGGATCTCCACACAAGGATTCTTTACTTTGCACACCATGGAGAAGATAATTAAAATAATTATTGATGATAGGTGACAAAGTTTAAAAGGAATTTTTAATGCTTCATATTGTAAAATTGATTAACATGTTTTAGCATAATGTGCTCATGTATTTTTCATTTAATTTGTAATAAGGAAATTAAAATTAAGTGTGAGAATCCACCTCACAAATTAGTTTCCTATTTTTAAGGGGAAATTAGTTTTGTGTGAGAATCCACCTCACAAATTAGTTTCCTATTTTTAAGGGGACATTAGTTTTGTGTGAGAATCCACCTCACAAATTAGTTTCCTATTTTTAAGGGGAAATTAGTTTTGTGTGAGAATCCACCTCACAAATTAGTCTCCTAATATTAAGAGGAAGTTGTGAGTCTCATGAGTTGGTTTGGGATTATTCCTCATTTGATCACAAGTGGTTTCCTAGTATCAAGTGGAAGTTAAGGTTTGTTGATATGCTTTCTCATTTTTTTCCTTGAGTTGTTATTTATATCCTAAATTTGTGGATCTTGACTCCTTGAATTATGGAGAGAGGGAAACTATATAAATTCCTTATGGAATATTTGTTAGGGGAGGCCCTTGAGGCCCCTTGGAGAGAGTGAGATTTGTGTTGAATGCAGTCCTTTTGGTGTCTAAAGAAATGTCACTTATGTGAGAGACTTAAGTTCTTTGTGTAAGAGAAGGTTGCTCTAGGTTTTTTCCCTGTAAGGAGCATGTACCACATTTTGTGAGAAGGTTTCAACCCTAGATAAAGGAAGGATAATAAATCAATTCATATTCCAAGTGGATTAGGAGACATATCCAGAAAATCTGGTGAAATCCATTAAAACATGTGTGTCAAATTATATGTGTGAATTTCGATTGCATTCTCGTTTGATTAAGTAGAGATTTTAATTGACATATGCACATAATTATGACAATTTTTTCATGTTAATATGAAATTCTTAATGATTATTTGATCATGTTCACATGTTATTAAGTATCAGTAAAAGGTCTTCATTGTGGGATTTTTGGAGGGAAAGATCTCACTGAAATTCCCGGATCAAGTGGTATCAGAGCAGGTCTGGCCCGTTTTGCAGATTGTGAGTATAATCATGGGAAAGGAAGAGAAGAAAGCATGGCTTCATGAGATTCAAGAAATCAACTAGACCATTCAAGTAGAGAACAATGAATTGAGGAGGTTGCTTCAAGAGTCAGAAGAAGAAAAGAGCAAACTACGACTACATCTACAAGCTATGGCAGAGAAAGTTGGGAAATGCTCCGCTATAGGAGAAGAAGAAAGTCCCTCCAAGACCAGACAAGCTTATGGCCATGAAAATTGTATCAGTTATGGTTCTTGTTATGAAAATATTGATAGTTGCACAAATTGTTAGATAATAGAGGATGCTCTTCAGACACTAGGGAACCAAGGTGGTTTTCTAGAAGCCTCATCTACAGCTTCATCCAACCAAGAGGAGTCGTTGGCCAAACTTCAGGAGACTGGAGTAGGAAATGTTGGAAGCTTCACCCTAATCTTTGTGGTACACCAAGCAAGAATCACGTACCAGATTCTATGCAATTGGAGGTTGGATCCTCCTTAGTTGAAAAAAAAATGGCTGAAAATCAAAATGCTCATAATTTGATGAAAACAACACCAAGTTGAAGAGCTCGCCGAGAGATTTTCAACAATGTAAACGAAACCTTAGAAATATTTTGGATGCAAAATCTATGACCATCTAAAATTTTTGGTGAACAGATAAATCTGGCGAAGTCCATACAGTGCTAATGTCAGCATGTTGATGTGGCAGCTGTATAGACGTCACATGGTAGCACAGATGTTGACGTGTCAACTGACATGGTTGTATATTGATGATGTTAGAAGAGTGAATAGAACATACAGAATGTTGAATGGCTAGTACGATGTTGACATGGTATAGTGAAGTGTCTACTGACTGTGAAGTACGACGTTGATGTGGTTGTATGAAATATTACGCAACAGATGATGTGGAAGTACGACAACTCACATGGCTCTAATGTGTTAGTTGACTAGGAAGTATGGCAGATGACATGGTAGAACAAGGGGATACCACATGTCTAGTGGATTTGACCTTTTCATGGGTTCAAATGGAATAGTAAAATTGAGCCACATGTCATCCATATGGATGCAATGTGGCGGTTGACTGGGCAGTACAACAGATGGCATGGCAGAGTGACTCAGAAGTACGACCAATGACATGGTAGAGTGACTTCACGCTGATGCAGGTGTTCATTGGGTGTTGAATGGGTTGATGACTGTACATTGAATGGAATGTTTATGTGGTGCCATACATGTGATGTGGCACTAACTATGCAGGTGATTGAGCCATGTGGAAACTCGAATTTACCCAATAAGGGCAAGGTTAAAAAAATAAAATTTAGAAAAGGCCTACTAGACTGGCTGGCGGCCCAACCAATAGAACCCCAAACTCCAACTATGGTAACCACATACCATATGTAGAAGGCCACATGATTGAACCCGGGCCTCCGCCCTACCAACCAGCCATTGACCGAAATTTGTAAAGTATGTCAGCCTGAATATTTATAAATAAGGTCATTCCATTGTATGGGTGGTCGGAGGGGTGCAGAACCAAACGAATCAGGAATTTTAATAGTTTCCCCAGGAACTAAGAGGCAGGGTTCCGTTGGCACGTGGATTGAGGTGCACCCCAAGAGAACGGATTTAAATGAAGCCAGAAAATTAATGTAGGATGTACGACCAGTCTAGCATGATTTTTGAGATAGGCCTGCAATTAATGTAGGTTGTACAGACTATTGTGGAATTCATTTCAAGGCAACGAGCCCAGGAGGGGCCTGGAAGTGACAGTGATAGAACTTGACGAATATATAAACATTTTTTCATGATTTCTCGCCATGAATCCACTGGAGCAGTCATAATTTGGATCAAAGCAGTGGAATTTGAGGGCTATGGCCAAGCCTGTGACTGTTTGGCATGTTTTTCAAGGCATATTTGCACCTTTCAGAACAAGGTCGATTTTATAGTCAAAAGTTACAAAATGACTAGACAGATATGTCGATATTGTTTATGCTTAGGTTTGAGCGGCTTGTTGAGCGCCTTGGCATGAAAACCAATGTAAGTTTCATGCATTTATGGTGTTTTCCTCTTTTTAGAAATTACAAGAAAATGAATGTATATTGCAAATTTTGGTGATCTTTGAGTGTTGCATCAAGGAAACAAGATCTGAATTATTGTAGAAAATTCATTGTTTGATCCTTGCATGCAAACCGAGACGGTATGGTAAGAGGCCATTTTGAAACTTCAATAGAAATTAGTCATGTTTATAGCCAAAAGTATCATAATTGCGAGACAAATGTGATGATGATGGCATTTTCCTTATATATTATGTTGCACATGTTTGTAAATGGGGTTTTAAAAAACCATAGTGTTTACCACTAATTCACATTGGGGGGTATTCTCCTTAATGTTAATGATGTAAAACATTGTAATTAGACACTCTTAAGTGATGATGGGAGTGACAGGAATTTTGTTCTATGTCTAAGCCTTGTAAGCCTTGTTGGAAACATTGTAATGGCTCTTATAGCCATTTTTGAGTGAGAGGCATTTTTTTTTCCTAGGCCTATTTTGACAACATTGTAATGGTTATTATAGTTGTTGTTGAGTGAGAGGCATGTTTTGGAAACATTGTAATGGGTCTTGTAGTCACTGTTGAGTGAGAGGCATTGTTTTTCCTAGGCATGTTTTGAAAACATTTTAATGGATCTTGTAGCCACTGTTGAGTGAGAGGCATTGTTTTTCCTAGGCATGTTTTGGTAATCATTGTAAACTTGTCCATGAGTGTTTTATCAACTCGTAGAAAGTATGGTATTTCTTTGAAAATGTTGAAAATGTTGTAATCCATGTATTGCTAGATGCAGATTTGCATTGATGCAATTATCGACATCGTCATCCTCATTTTGAAGTACAAAGGTGAAGGAGAAGAAGGGTGTGGAATTTCAGAGACATTTGTTATGTAGGTCAAGAAATCATCTACATATTTGCATTTTTGCAAGTTTTGGCATAAACACTGTCATTTTGAAGTATAAAGGTGAAGGAGAAGAAGGGTGCATCCTTTCAGAGACATTTGTTATGAAGATCAAGGAATCAACTACAATTTTGCATTGATGCAAGTGTGGACATTGAAATCCTCATTCCGAAGTACAAAGGTGAAGGAGAAGAATGGTGCAGCCTTTCAGAGACATTTTTTATGCAGATCAAGTAATCAACTGCAAATTTGCATTGATGCAAGTGTTGACATTAACATTCTCATTCTGAGGTACATATGTGAAGGAGAATAAGGGTGTGGCCTGTTAGAGACATTTTTTTATTCATATCGAGCAGTGGGCAAGTGCATCGTGGAGTGTAAGACTCTTCCTAGAAGCTTATTGTGGAGATTCAAGTCACATTTTCTCTCTATATTTTTGGAGGACCAAAAGTGTTTTTTGTGGGGAGTGTTATCACTGAAATTTCGTCCGCACAGGGCGACAAGAACTCTGCATCATCAGCACAGAAAAACAGGCATTCATGGCACAAGGATTAATTCCACAGCACAGCAAAAGGGCCAAAACTATACAAAAATGGCTAAAAAATTAA
>SNQJ01S0213415.1:4026-15735 GCA_010110895.2 Picea sitchensis | reverse complement strand
TTTTTCTCTCTCTACGTGCTTAAGAAATCACCCACTTGAAAAATGGATTAACAGTGATGCATTACCATTCATAATTGTTGAATTCATATGTGAGCAAAGTTCGATTTGTTTGATTAATAGTTGTATATATCATTTTGATTTCCATGCCTAATGACTACAAGTAGAAACAATAATGAACTTGATATTCTTGACGTTTTTCTAGGAAACCTTCCATCCACCATTCATTTGCTCGCTCTAGTAATTGTGTCCTCTTCTTTATTTTCTAGATTACTAACTGACATTTTTGTGGGTTTCTTGAATGCTTCATTGGCACAAGTAACATGCAATCAAATATATTGACTATCCGACTAACAACATTATTTTCTTTAGCAAATCAAAGTCTTTTGAGACCCAGATACAATGTAGGAATCATCCACCATGCCCATATGCAGGAATATTTTTCAATCTAGCTTACTAACTTTTTTGAAGTCATTAGTGTCCTTGATCATTCTAGTTGTACTATCTCGAAATCATTAATATTCTTTATCATTCTAGTTGCATTTAATTGATCATTTTGGTCAAAGAGATTGATTCCTTATTATTAATTTGTCTCATTTCTCTTATGTGCACCTCTTTAAGGGAAAAACTATGTGACGAAGATGGAAAGGGATGACTTCTTATTAAGAGAGCAACAAATATGTGAGGATGGTGGGAAAGGGGTGACTTATTATTCTACATTGAGGAAAAATCTTCACCTCACCCCTCAAAGGATGAGGCACGGCCATTTACAATTATTCTAGGCTCATTTTCTTCTTGATCCCTGATTGGTAATAAATTGGTTCGCAATTCTTTTTTCCATTGGATAGGCTGGCTTACAATTCCTTTTATAACTTAGAAAAGTATTTACTTTTTCCTGCCACATGCTCAAAACGGGACCATCAACCTAAAGTAATATATTCATTGTCTAACATGTATGTCCAATATATTCATTGTCTAACAGTTATGTCCAATGATAATTCTCACTCCATCACAATTTTTTTTATAAGATCATTTCCCAAATTAGTGTAAATGTAAATTCTAACAATAGTAAGGATAACGGTAAAGTAATAAACATACTTAGAATATTACCAAAGGTTTTAATGGATTTATAGTTACACAGTGCTACCAATGATCTTAATGGACTTATAGTTCCACCTTCCAAAAAGGAAACTAGGCCCGAGTCTAGTAATGATTTTGAATGTGGTGTGAAGCCAAGCATAAGGAGGTTACCTTTTCCCGTAAACGATGGTTTGTTGTTAGAAACCTATTCTATATTGAGTCTTTAAGAGGCAACTTCTAGAGTAAAAAATCGTTTTCTGTAAGGGTGAATCCTCACTATAAAGACATTTTTAGAATAAAAAAATAATTTTTGCAAGGGTTTGTAGGTTCTTTTAAGTAGAAAAGCAAAACAGAAGCTTTATTGTGAGATATATGATTATAGACTAATAAGAAGAGGATCGCATGTTTTGTAAGACGAACAACATCAATGGATTAGATGGTATACACCATTATCATTTTTTTTTGTGTTTTACTTATACATGTTTTTTTTTTGGGTTGTTGTCTGTTAAAAATTTGTAAAGTAACTTGTTTTTATGCATTTCACTTTTTCCACTATGAGCTAAGAGTAAAATAAAAATAAAAATAATCATATAAATTAATGAAACTAGATCATTTAGATACATTTGTAGCTAAGTGATATTATCTATATTGATTTGTAAATTACTTTCAGTGCATTGAATTAATTGGAATGGTGGAATATAATCCCCCGTACCAAACAAAAAAAATGGTCAAACTAATATTAGAAAAGCATAACTTGTTCTATTTAAGAAATTTCTCTTACTTAACTAGAAACTGTTTATTTGATAGTTTACAAATTAGTTTTATTTCACTTTACATACACGTCAATTGAGCTAAGAAAATGAACAATAAAATATTTTAGAAGTTGTCTGCAAAAATAAGATGTTGAAGCAATTATATCTTATCAACATGAGCATCATGAGGAATCATTAATAGAGATGCACAACATTAGTAACCTAGAAATTTATTTGGAGAAAATGTCCAAATTAGTTTCAACTGATGTACCAATAGAAGCTAGAGGACTATGGGGAGACATCTTCTGTATACATTGGTTGTCAAACTAGTTGAAGATACCAATTAAGGTTTGGTCAAAAACACAAACGAAAAGTTGTTTTCACTTTAATTTGACTATTAGAACAAATGCATACAGCATGTTGTTCTATAATGAGAATCTTATAAATGGCCACTTCGAGCTACTCCTTCACAAAAAAGACACTAATATGTCTATTTCTTTTGAGCAATAAACCGAACATTTTTATGAATATAGAAAAAGTAGAAGCCATAGAAGTTAGGGCACTGACGGAAATGAACAAACTTTGCAAAGTACCAATGTTCAAAATCATATATGGTGAGAGTGCATTTGAAACCATTTACTACCTTGTAAACAATTAATACAATGTTGTTTGCCTATGATGCAGTATTGCACAAACATTTTGCAATACAATAGTGCAAAATGATCCATTTAAAATTAGGGTCATAAGAGAACATATAACTTCAGTTGTCATCAAAGAAACCATAACAATAGCGACTTGGCAAGAATTTATAATACAATTGGCATTGCCATATGACAAAGGAAACATTGAGGGTGGTTTGTTTGTCTTCATTTGGCTAGGCAGGATACTGAATTTAGAAATATGTATTTGGTCTTCAATAACAATGTTTGTTTTCATGAAAATATGCCCATTAGAAACAATAGTTAATACATTAAACGTAGTACAATTTAAGACAAATACAACTCATGTCCACTATGAACCATTACAACAAATAGTAACGATCATCATTGAAAACTCTTGTGCACATACAATCACAAATCATCAAGCTAAATAATTTTGATACATGAGTCACATTAACTAATTCATTAGGTCCAACTTGAAACAACATCAATGAGATAAAGATAAGCCAAAAATAGTAAGTGTCGAGTACCAATCATTGGAACAAATGAGAACAAGAAAAAAATGGTTATGATGTGCTTGAAATTTGATGGTTATAACAATGATTGGTACTCATATTAGAAACAAGTTTAAGTCAAATACAATTCCAAGTGCACTTAATATAAGTGAAATGAAAACATCTAATGAATTAAAGAAAATAATGTAAGGTGTATACTTTCCAATTCACAAACAATTAGTGCACACAAAAAATGTATATATTTGCATTGCCTAAAAAAACATTATAAGGAATAACTTTGAATCATATAAAATGTAACTTGTACTTGATACAACAATAATGAATAAATAAGAAGGCTCAGAAAAATTAGAACATGAAACATCAGTAACAAAGAATATAATAAAATAGAAACAACAAAAAGCATTGATAGCATTAGGCAAAGCGCAAGATGCATAAGTGTGACTATTAATAAAATAGAAACAACAAAAGGCATTGATGGCATTAAAACTATAAATCTGCAGTTGCCTGCAGGGCATACTCTGGCGTGTTTTGACGGAGCGGCCCTCTCCTCGGGCAATTGCTGTGGTGCTGGTGGTTACTTCAAAACTCATCCAAACAGATTCACCAAGTGGTACCTTAACGGTGGTCCGGGATCTAACAATAAAGCAGAACTACTGGGTCTCTGGGCCACCCTTTGGCTTGCTTCCATGTGGCAGATTGATCACCTTCTGATTTGTGGTGACTCCCGAATCATCATTGATTGGATCAACCAAAAGGCCAATCTCCAGGCAATCCACATTGATTGCTGGAAACAAAGGACTCTGAATCTCTCCAAAACATTCACTTTCACCAGATTTCAGCACATCCCCAGGGCTTTCAATTCTGTGGCGGACTCCCTATCTAAGAAATCGCTTTCTGCTGAGCCTGGCAAGCTCACGATCTGTCATTGGGATAGAGGGGCTGAGAGTCCTGTCTCTATTCTAAACTTATTCTGATTGACTGGTGTCCAATTGCTTTATCGATGGTATTGATGGTATCGACTGTGTGCTTCTGAAATGAAGTCCAGGGACGGGTTCCGTCTTACATTTGTTGTTCTGCTCTTGCTGTCTCATTTTTCTCCAGATTAGCAGAGTCGATTTTGTCTTGATTGTAATAAATCAGAACCGGGGGTGCTACTGTCATAGATGGTATGGTCGTTGCATTTTGGTTATACAGTTTTTTGGATGGTCGCTGTATTTTGGTTTTACCGGCCTCTCTTCGTTGTTCTCATCCATTTTAATGGAGTTTTCATACAGTACTGTAAATGATCTTATACCCTTTATAATATCGAGAAAAAAAAATTTCATGGAAAAAAAGGTGCATAAATGTGACTATGAATAAATATAAATTACATATAAAAAAACACACAAAAAGAGATTATATATTTTTAATGTGAATATCTATTATATTTTCTAAAAATTTGTATACGAATATATTTAAAAATTTATATACGAATATATCTATTTTTTCTTCTAATCTTTTTCCAATTAACAATAATACTATACACACCTCCCTCCATTACTTGGGCATTCCCCATTTAAGAATTATATTCACCTATATGCTAGTTATTTAATGTGTGTTCCACTTCTCCTTTTGAGGGCATATATTCCTTTGTGGCCGAATGAATGGAATGTGCGTTATCAATGCGTGGATACTAAAGGAAACCCATCATTACACGCATACGTTGTGGAGAATAAAAGCACATGGTCAACACCTAACCCTTCCTTGCTTTCTTGTTGAAACGTCATCCACCAGCAACACTCTTATCCTTTCGCACTTTTTCTTTAAAGAAAAATCCACTTCTTAACATTTGAAACATTTGAATATCTCATTCGCCATGGCCTTCCGTGAAAATATGAAGTAGATTATTATTTTCTAAAGCAATAAACCCGCCGCCTTTACAGCAAATTCCCTAGAAATTTAGCAAATTTAAATTGAGTGCATATAGGAGGTTCTTAATTTTCTAAACATATGATGAATACTATGATGGTGATTGCTACCCTTAAGAGGGTTTGTTTAAGTACAACTGAGTGAAAAATACTAGGATACTAGGATTAGATTATGTAAAGGTTATCTCCCTTTAGGTAGGAAACCATCTTCTGAATTTGGAAGCGAGGGACAAGGTTGTCGAATTGATAGTGGGCAGCTTGTTTATTGTGTGTTTAGGTTTTCTCTTTGGAGAGGTTGGCACTTTTCTTCTGGAAATAACAGTGATAATGTTATAATCCATTTAGATCAACATTGGCGTATTGAACTTTAATAAATAAGAATTAATTAATTTGTTTTATTATGTTGTTTCTAATCTCAAATAACTTGTAAATAATATTACGAAGCGCGTTTTGATTTTCATGGGTTTCAAACATTATAAATATCAGTGGTATTAAAAATGTTTTGAAAATGCGATCTAATTTATTTGCATGTGATAAAATGAGATATATATTTTGGTATAATGGTAAAAAATTGAAGGGATGGCAAGTGCAAGGGAGGGAAGGGGGAGGTGTCGTCTATGACCCTAGAAAAGGAAAGACTTGGAATATGCATGGGAGCTTGGTACTACCATGAATAATAAGGCAAACGTGCTCGTTGTTTTACAACTCTTAGGGAAAAAAGAGCTCGTAAGGCCACCATGATTGGTGATTCCATGATAATTATAAGAGCCCTCTATCATCAAACTCTCTCTTACTAGACTCTATCAACAAGATATCTCTATGGGGGAGGAATTCAATATAATATAATTTTATCATGCTTTTCACAACTGTTATCACTGAAAAATCATCCACAACATTGCACACAATTGTTGAAGAAAAACATCAATGCCAGCAGCAATTAGTCCACCTACAACACCAAAATCCATCCAAAAGGCAAAAAACTATATACTTGGGTCAAAAATCAAAATGCACAAATTCACTAAAGGAAGGACGTGCATAGTGTGCAGGTTAACACAGGCCTCATCGCGCATTGTGCACAAGATGCGCGACTGTCTACGAGAAAAGCCGCGCACTTCTATGAACGACGCATTTATGGATCTTGTCGGCCCCTCAACCACTTCTAGTCCGACCCCCAACATGATTTGACACTCATATCTGAGCGAAATCTAGCTTGGAGGTTGGTCAAGGGCTAGGAAGTGCCCTAAAAGTCCCCTTGTTCACACTATGAACCAATTATATCTTGCCATGGATGGATGTTATAAATATGTGCCATGGGTGTGCTAAGAAAAGAAGAATTTCAAGGTATTGTTATGCTGTAAGAATTCTTCTTTGAGAATCCTCTTTTCTCTTTGAATCATTCAAGCACCATTGCAATAGGTCATTCCACTCACCTCTTGAGGGAATAGGCATTGTATTTCTTCACCATTATCATTTCGTCAATTGTATGAAGAGAAGATCTCTCAATTAGGGAACTTAAGAGCCCTCCTAAGGAGGAAGAGGGGACTCATAAGTCCCTGCCTTTCTCTACGGTGTTTAGCCTATCAATATATTGACCCATTGGTAGCTATATGTTGGTCATTCTTTGATTTTCATGGTTCTAGTTTCTCAAGCTTCTCTAACATTTATTTCTTAGTTGTTTTTAGTTGTATTTCTTTGTTTTCATGTGTATTTGGTTTCTCCAATCAACTCACAAACTTCTGTCTTGTTTAGCTGGCTTAACTAAACAAGCAAGTATTGTGTTTTTGCTCACCCAAGTGACAAAACCAACACAACAAATTGGCGACCATACTAGGGATCAGTATCAAATTTCTCCCTATTCAAGTCTTGAGAGCACTTCATTTTGATTGTTTTGACATGCAGGTACCAAAACCGGCCTAGCCCAACCTGCCAAAGTCAAAATTCAAAGCCACGGAATGAGTATTTCACTTGGAAATTTCTTCCCTGACACGTGACAGGAAGTGTGCAGCTTTCAAGGCCCATAGTTGTGGACTATGCACGAAACAAGCTTCACTACTCTACGCATTGTGCGCCCTCTGCGTGCCTGTCAGAACTGTATCCCGCGCACAAGTCCAGTTTTCTCAAATTGTAAGGGTTTTTATGAATAGTTTGAGGGCCCCTAGCCTTCATATTTTTATTTTCCTGCACTTTGTAAGGCTACTACACTTCACTTAAAGTCCTTTGTCACAAGAAAAGTTAGATAACATAAGCACATAGGGGTAAAAAGAATCACTATTCTTCTCTTTTTCTTTGTTTCTACATGGATGGCTCATTTGGATTTAAAATTTTTAAGATGAAGTTATTTCTTTTCATACACAATCACTTCATTTGGGACTAGAAGTTAATTTTAACCCTCAAGTATGCTCTTCCCCCTCACCGTAGTGTGATCTCGGGAATCAGAAAAGGTGGTTAAAAGGACATTTCATCTCCCTTAACAAATCTTTAGGAAAGGACAAATCCCCCTAGGGTTCCTCTTAGTCCTGGAAATCATCTTAAAGCTTTGTAAGGGCCCATACATGCCCACATATTTGCAAACTTAGGATAGTTTCTAAATGCTTTCTAAGTTTAAACAACACTCTAGGAAAGTCTAAAATATCAAGTAACGGGCCCATACATGCCCACATGTCTACAATTCTAGGATAGTGTCAAAAACTTTCTTAGTATAGACAACATTCTAGGGAGTTTAAAGGATTTGTAAGAACCCAAATGTCCACACTGCTAGTTCTTTAGGGCTTTAAATATTTCGCAAGGTTGTACCAAAGAAACATAGTAAGCTAGGTAAGAAGATTTGTAAGGACCATAGGAAGTCCACATGTTGCAATTTCACACTTAAATTATTAAAATCTTTGCAGACTTTTCACTTCCTTGCACACAAAGCCACTCCTCATACGCATAATTTCTATTAGAATAGTGGAGGTCGAAGTAGGCTTTCTCCGAAGGAATTTCGAAAGATACGACTACTTCTTTGAAAATTATCCACACCAATTAATTCAAACAATGTTGGTCCATGACCCCAATCTCTCATCCCACATCTAAAACTTTTCTAAGAATGCACTAAATTTTCCTCCATAGGAGGTGCCAAAAGAAATCTTTTAGCCTAGGTAGGATCTTGGGGATAGGCATCCAAATAACCCCCTTTTATTAGGTTCTCACATTTTGAAACAATAGAATTTGAGAATAGGGATCCAATTCAAGTGTTCCTACACCATAAGCCAGGGAGATACTCGTGAAGGGTCGAATGCCGAGGTTCAGTTGTTCTGTGCATCCCTCCTTGAGTCACCCAACTCTTATGAGGGCATCTAGCCTGTGACCCATTTCTAAGGCCAAAAATCTAAATGCCACACTTTGACCGAGGTACTTAGTGGTCAAACATAGGATATCCATCCAAGTGGCGGTTGTGGATTGCAATCGCACCTTGATCAGATTTTGTGTGACTATTGGGAAATATCACCAGTTCTTTCAAGGTATGCACCCTCTACCCCTCGTTATAACTGATTACTTCAACCTTCACTAGTTCCTCTTTTGATGGCTTCAGACCCCACTTTTGAGTGTTATTGGAAGGACCAGTGTTGAATCGAGAGGAAGGACAATAAGTCTTTTAGGACATGAGCACTTGTTTTTATTGTTCCCCCATGCAGACAAAATCCACCTATCCACATGCTTGTTTATTTTACATATTAATTTATGTATGATGTTCATTTGATTACATAAAATTGTGAGTTATACCATCTTGTGAAGGTCAAAAATATACAAAGCTCTTGTTCATTTATTTCTCTCTTGCCACCATTTGCACACATTCACTTTGCTAGTCGGAAACCATAGGGGAACCACACAATACGTGTCGTTCTAGACGCTTGCAGAATCTCCCTCCTATTCTAGGAGAAGTCCCTAGTCTTGCCAACTCACCGACTCAACCATATCACACCCCAGTGAGTGATATTGTTTTGGGATCATCTTTACTTGGTTCCACTTTGCTTGGGTGCCATACCTAAGGTCATCCATCTACTAATTTTCCTTCACAAGGAGGTGGGGGTCAAACTTCTTTTCAAGGGAGAAGTACAAGCTCGCCAAATCCCTCTCAAGGGACAAGTCCATTACCTACACACACAATGGCTAGAACTAATCCTCCACCAAATCTCCCTATGCCATACTTGGCATCCCTCAACATTCTTGATTTAACCAAACTCGCGAATGATCCCATTTTGCATGACCCCACTTGGCCCAATATGCCCACAAAATTTCCTTCAGATATTCCAAAGTTTGAAGGAAAACCAAGGGAATATCCCGCCAACCATGTTATCACCTTCCACTTATGGTGCTCTTAAAACAACATCATGGATGATTTTGTCCGCTTAAGTTTATTTCAAAGAACTCTCATAGGCTCATCAGCCAAATGGTATGTGGATAAAAAATCAGGGTCCCATGTGACCTTTGAATCAATGGCCAAGGCCTTTTTGTCCTTTTTCCAACTACCAGTTTGTCATGATACTGGATTAGAACTTCTCTCCAAGTTCAAACAAACCACTGCTATCCATATCGTCGACCACATCCATGAATGGCATTGACGACGTAGTTTGTGTAAAGCAGAAACCACCAAAGAACAACGTCTTGATTGGTTTCTTAAATCACTTGTCTATGTTATTGATAAGGATGTAGCCTCCACTTTTCCTCAATCAGAAGAGGATGCCATCAGCAAGGCCCAACAGTGTGACCTCATCCATGCTCAATTAGGTTACTTGTACACAATATTACCTGATGCACCCCAACCCATACCATTTGGCCAGGACAAACCTGGGATGTCCCATGTTGCAAATGGGTTGATTGGTTCTATGACCCATCTCAACCCTTATGACCACCTGTCACCCACTTATGGTGCACATCAATATCTGCAACCATATAGAGGGACGTCTTATTATCCTCCTCCCCCTCACCAATAGTCATATCCTATTGCTACCCCTCCACCATTGAGTGGACCCCCACTGGTACCCATGATGCATCCAGTCTCTCAACCAAGTATGAGTTCACCCTCAATCCTCACATATAACCCCATCAGTAGTGGAAGTGCTTCAACTTCCTACACACCATATGGATCATCTCCACAAAACAATATGTATTTTCCATTTCTTGGTCCTCCCTAGCCGGTTTCTCCTCCACTAGGAAAACCACATGTCGACGATAACTTTGTTCAACCCTCTCCCATTCAACAAGTTCATAATTTTGAACAATTGAATATGAAAAATCCGGCTCATCATCCGAATAATGCCAAGAAGAAAGGAAAAAAACGAAACAATAACAACCTGGGACGAGGAGGAAGTAACCCCCAACAAAACCATCTTGTTGGGGGAAACCAAAATCAAGACAACCAAAACCCCCAAGGGGGAAACAATAACAATCAACCAAGACAAGGGAAGAAAAATAACCTCAGAACTAATATCCCCTGCGCTCTATGTGGTGAGTATGGACATTATACTCACCTTTTCCCCCAAATTTTTGATTTCAAATGGATGAAAGAATCCATGAACACGCAACTCCCTCCAGCGTCTCCTGCCCCTCAACAGACCCCACAAAATTATTTGCAACCACCACCTCCAGTCGTTTTGCAAAACCCTATTCCACACCAAGGTGTGATGAATAACCAACAGGAGATAATCCCAGCCCCACCAAAAATGGGGCAGTATCAAAACATGGGTCCCAATCAACCTGGAAATCTAGTCGATTGCAATATCCTCCTTACTAGCAAAGAAGAGATTGTTCTGCAAACACGCAGTCATCAATATGGCATGCCTCCTGAATCTACCCCAACCACCTCAAAAGCATCTCCAGCTTCAACAGGACAACCATTGATGATTCCACACCCTAACATTGAACCAAACCCTCGTATACCTTGCATGTCATTACGATGGAAATAACCCTCATGCTAGGGAATCCCATAAGTACAGTCTGATCGACAACTTCGCATAGTCTCCTACAGCTATGTCTGTATTGGAGGTCCTCCAAACCTATCCATCTCAGCGGATATCCTTTCTTTCCACCTTGGGGGCAGTAGACCCAGCAGATACTCGACTTATCACCTTTGATCTAGATAGCAGAGAACCATGCCTCCCTGCCCTGGTAGCTTTTCAGATACCA
The DNA here is from genome assembly GCA_010110895.2 of Picea sitchensis. Classification (NCBI taxonomy): domain Eukaryota; kingdom Viridiplantae; phylum Streptophyta; class Pinopsida; order Pinales; family Pinaceae; genus Picea; species Picea sitchensis. The sequence continues at coordinate 4,660 of SNQJ01S0213415.1, read as the reverse complement.
ATTAAGATCTGGAACATCATAGTTCATCGATGCATAATCGATGAAGGTGCATCCACATGCATCATGTCCAAAGTAGTATGGAAAAAGTATGGCTCACCTGAGCTAGTACCATCTGCCATCACCCTGAGAGCTTACGATAGTCACCCATCGTCCCCTAAAGGGATATTCCAAAATGTCCTTGTAGAAATTGGGGGAAAAACCATCCTCATCGACATTGAAGTTATTGACATCCCACCTGATTACAATATCTTGTTCGGATGTAGCTACATGCCTGCTATGAAGGAAGTAGCCTCTTATGTGTTTCGTACGATGATCTTCCCCCATAACGGAAAAATCATCACCATCGACCAACTTACACATTATGAGCCTAATCATTCTTCCAAAATTGATAACATCCTCCCCCTTGTCTGCACTAGCTCAGAAGCTTTTTCAGTCATCGACATTGGCCCTAGAATATTCAAGGACCCATCCTTGTTGGGGGAATATCATGGAGCACCACCTCTCCTACACCCTGTTATTTCAGCACAAGTATGTTTAGTATCTTCTAATGGAACATATATCAGAGACACTACTCCTCTTACCGAGGCCCCTCCCCACAACACAGTTCCACCAGTCGAAGAACTATTACCTCAGG
>SNQJ01S0213414.1:0-15735 GCA_010110895.2 Picea sitchensis | reverse complement strand
ATTCATAAAAAATTAAAAACAAATACATAGAAGAAGAATCCAAAGTTGAAGTTTCGAAGGGAAGATGGTGCATGGTATTGTGTATACAATTTGGATCATAGGTATGCAACCTAATGTGCATTGCAGAGGTTTTTCAAAACATCATGATGACATATGGAAACTAGAATATTTAAAATAGTAGAGGTGAGGTCAAAGTTTTGACTATTGTTCGTTAATATGAGCAGTGTAGCCAAGTGAAAGTGGGAATTGACATATGTGCATATTGTTCAAACTACCCATAAGACAGTAACTTTTTTTATGTTGTTGTTGAACAAGTTCATCACTCCAACCACCATTTAGTGGATGGTGAGGAACATTGTACAAGTACTTTTTAGGTTTTATGGCAAGTTGATCCAAATGCAAATCAAAGCAAACATGGTTTCTCTGAGAACATCTACTTGTTGAATAGTAGAAGCATTGAAAATCACCATTTACTTAATTCTTTTGTATTTAGAAAGTAGAGAAAAAATTACATTCCAGGAAGCCTGCATATGTTTGTGGGAGATATCCTTAAGGAGATATACACTTATATATCTTGATTTCCATTGTAGTTTTTAAGACATGATAATTTTAAATTTGTGTCTATCAGAAAAATAGACACCCTTCTTCAAGTTTGGGATGGAAATTATCTATGCAAAAGTGGGATTCTCTATACAAAATGTTATTAACATTTTTGGCTTTAATCTATGATCAAGGAGCTCTACAAGAAACAATGTGTCTTTTGAAACACAATATTTAACCAGTTTAAAATGAGACAAGAGTCTCTCTATCATGGTAAAGAGGATTAGGTGACAACAGTGCTAATTGCACTTTTAAGGTTAATAGATATTGTGCTAGCCACAATATCTCCAGTATCTAGTTCAAAATTCTATTTTTATTGCACTTCATGGCATGTTCACGTTGGAACTACCTATGTTATAATGCTTTGTGACAAGGGATTAGAAATGTAGCATCAATATCATATATATTAATTTCTATTTTTGTGGCTGAATTTTCAAACCAAAATCCATGATTATTTGTTTCCCAACCCTTTAATATAGTTGTTAATATATTCAGGAGGTGTTCGAGTGATCCGTATTTATAAATGGAAAGAAATGAAATACAAATGTATAATAAAGAAACACACATATATACAGTAAAGCGTGACTTCTATTAATAAAGAGAACATGTTGAAACTATAAAATGCGGAATGAAACAAACTTGCTCGAATGGTAGAATCTTATCTCTAAGAAGAGATTTGATTGCTACGCTCATTCACGAGAAGATGAGTACAATGAAGCCCCAAAGAAATTTTCAACATGAAACATAAATGAGAAAATCATAAGCATCCAAAACCCTAACCCCGAGAGATGAAACACCAAAATGTTTGTGGGCCCCGATGGGGGTAGTTGATACATCAACTTCCCGAGGGTGTAACTTTTGCATACGAACTACATTTGGGGTGCTTGATACACCGTTGGAAAGGTATAGCCAAGGAGTACACATTATATTCAGCATAGAATTTTCCTTTCGACACATTTTTAGTACTTCCAAGCCAAAAAAGCATCATTTAGGGCATCAAAATGGCCCCGGAAGTTTGGGACTCGAAAAACTATAAAAAACTGCCAAAATGAAAAATTATTCTTTAAGCCAGTGGAATAGGTGGGTAGCCACCGATATCCACTTAGATCGGTCCTCCCCCCTTAGGAAGCAATGGTCTCCATTATGTTGAGTTCCCCCATCATATGGGGAAACTTATGTTGAACTTGTCCCTGGGTGAGCCACTTGCCTTGGTGCAGGAGTTGCCCTGCTTTGAAAACCCAATAAAGTTAGATCCTATGTTGGAGAGTGCCCTTAATCTGAGTGTCCCTGATCTAATCAATGGATTCTTATTACAAACATTTAGGGTTTATCTCTATTGGTTTCAACTGCTCTATGATCTCTGATGTGTCCAATAATGGTAGGAAGTATGGTTGAAGGAGGTCCACATTGAAAACTGGGTGCAAGCCAAGGAAGGGGGGGATACTTATCTCAAAAGAATTGTCACCCACATCCATCGTGATGGTGTAAGGTCCATAGCGAAGTGGATGAAGCTTTCGATGGGGCCTTGTAAGGCACTCTTTCTGCAAATGCAACCATACCTTGTCTCCCACCTGAAACTTGTGTGGCACTTGATGTTGATCATGGCATTGCTTGTACTTAGCATTGGATTTTTGCAAAATGTCATGGACTCGTTGGTGGATGTGTTGAATCAGTTCAATGAACTTAGTGGATTTTTCGGCCTCAGAATGAACATGGGACTATTCTACATGTGTGTTCACAAGGGGCAGTGCGACATCAATGGGACCCAATGGTTGAAATCCCAACCCCACAAAAAAGGGGAAGTGGTTTGTCAAGCTATGGAGAGCTATGTTGTAGTTTTGTTAAAAATAGGGGAGACTCCCATCCCATGTGTGTGGATGCTTGGAGTTGTACATGTGCAATATCCCTTTGTGCATACCTTTAATCTTGGGGGTTCTTCCCTGAGACTAGTTTTGTGAACACATTTCCTTTAGGGTCTACACCTAACCCTAGGGGAAATCCCCTCGGAGACACATATAATCGTAGGAGAATCCATGCTCCTAGAAGTGCCACCATTCTTGGGGGCACTCACTCTTTGGGAACACCTCATCCCTCCATCAGTACAAATGTAGGGGGGCCACAAGGTTCATTTGGGATGTTAGGAACTTTATCTTCTTCCTAGTATTCATTTTCTCGTATGTCATTTCCTTTGCTCGCAACATTAGACTTTATTTATTTGTCTCATTTGAAAATGACCCTATTTCCCATAATCCATCATGGATGGTCATGCCTATTAAGCTACCATCAGACATGCCCAAATTCGACAGAAAGTCATGGGAAGAACCCTCAACACACATCATGACATATCATTTGTGGTGCTCATCCAATTCATTGATGGATGATAGTGTGAGGTTGCATCTTTTCCAAAGATCCCTGACCGAAAGTGCTGCAAAATGGTACATTGAATTAGAAGGTGCTTCTTCTAAAAGTTTTAACAACTTATCAATGGTGTTTCTAACGCATTACAAATTTCCCATTCGATATGAGATAGGAACGAATCTCTTCACATCCCTGCGTTAATACATTTCCACTCACATTTCTGATCATATACATGAGTGGCATTGAAAACGTAAGATGATCAATACCTAGATTCAAGACAAACTCCTAATGGATTGGTTCACTAAGTCCCTCTTACCAACCATTTCCAAGGATCTAGCTATGGTTGGGGCAGCTACCAAAGATCAATCCATTATGCATTCCTGACACTTATAATTGATCTACTCTCAGTCAGTCACTCATTATGAAATTATCTTGCATGCTCCTAGGTCATTGACAGATCCAAAAATCCAAGCTCAGGACCCACATTGATGGAGTGGTGGGTTTTGTATCTCACGAAACCACTCATGATGAGTATCTTCATATGTAGAAATGCATTCCTATGTGGCATGGCCTCGACATGGTAATCCATATGATGCCAACATCAGCTCATGAGTTCATCAATTATGAAAACGATTCTTGGCATGAGCCTAGAAATGGGATCTACTTGGCATAAAGCATTAACATGCGTAGTGCCTTGTATATAGGTGTGTGGTGTGTGTGCTTTTGTTTTGAATATATCATATCCAAAAAATCCAACAATATTTTCTTTTTTGATATTTCACTACGTGTGTTTACCCCGGAATATAGTTTACATGTTCTTGATGGGACACTAGGGACTTTTGTTTACAAATATCGTGATACTTCCATTGAACTTGAGGTACATGTTCTTAAAACTGGCATATAGGGATAGGTTTTCCCCTACATCCATGATTTGCATTATTAACCATTCATTTTCCCATCACATGCTTTAGGTTCGATCTTGTTAGGTTGCGACATTAGCCACTCCCTTTTTTCACATCATAGCTTGTTCAGTAGTACCTACCCTCCATGGTCACTCTAGTTAGCACCCAGATTTCTTAGTGCCCATGCTACAATTTCCCATAGGCTCAGGAACCCTCCTGTAGTCCCGCCATGACTTGATGTTGAGACTCATATTCCTCTCTTCATCTATATTCTAGACATATCGCGAGGGGGTTTCCATATTTTTATGTTGCTTAATGGTCGCCTATGCATTTGTTGCTTGCATCATACACTCTGTTGATGCGCTTCTTTTTTCCTAGATCCTTCTTATCGTTATTGCAATATCCTTTGACCACCCACCTCTTGCATTATTTGGCCTTCGTTTTGCATCCACCTACCCATGGAGAGAACAACTACTAAGAGTGGATCTCACTTTCTATTGCCATTTTCATTCATTTTTCTTAGATTTGTTTCATGTGCTTGGAACATAGGAGCATGTTGTTAAGCTACTCATTCTCTCCAAACGAGTACACTTTTATCTCTTTTTCGGACTCGTAAAAGGACACTAAAAATATACTTTCGAGTAAAATTTTACCTCCTTTTTGGACTCGTTAAAAGACACAAAAAAGACACCATCACAAATATCCTCTTAACTCTTTTTCGGGCTCGTTAAAACTAAACGAAAAAGACATTATTGAGCATACTTTAATCTCTCTTTCACACTCGTTAAAACATGAAGGAGACACCAAAAAACCAAAAAAAAATAAAAAGAGCGGGGGTTTTTACCATTGATCTATTTACAAAATGGAAACATTAGTCGAGTCTCCCTTGAACATTGCACATGTTTGAGTCATCATCCTACAATTGGGTTTTAGCTTGCCTAGGAGTCATCTGAGTAATATGAGTCAGAGATACTCCTCCAGTTGGTTACTCTTTCAGTCATCATGGAGAGTGATTCAATGCATACTAATTTGTTGCATTACATTCATCCAGCTCTTAAGTCTTTCTTTCAAGTCACCATTATGTCATGTTATATGTTCAAGGGAAGTTTAATCCTGAGTCAGCCATCTATTGTTTTCTTGACTTTCCAAGTTAACCATCCCTCTGTTAGTTGTACTTCATGATAATATCTCTTCACATCATCTCTTGATATATGTTTCATGTTGATTGATGGGGGATACATTAAGGCCCTCCTTTGACGAGTCTCTTCCTATCGACTTCAACACATTATATAGGAGAGGGATCTAGAAACCATATAGTACCTTAGAGCTTGCAGTCCTCAATGGAAAGATTCCTCATGATCGATAGTTGGTTTTCATCATTGACTCATGATCAATTGATTCTACAAGTGTTCAACATTAAATCCTCTATTCACACTCACTATATTGTGTTAGGTACCTTGGGTTCCATTTTTATCATTGGTGGGTCCCATTGCATCTATTAATGATATACATCAATGATCGATAATCAGATTATTTCTACCATGCTCGACATCATCTCATCTATTCTCATGTTGTATATTTTTACCATTGGGGTTCGGGATAAAGACCTGGGGCTTGGGGCCACATCCTTCCTTTACAACATTCCCTCCCAAGTTGTGATGGAGTATATCACTTGTATATGAGTATTTTGAAGACTTTGAGGGCACTATCCTTAGTGTTCATTGTCTTCTTCATGTATATGTTGTGACATAGATCCACATTGTATTTTCTATTGGCTATGATCTTATTGATAACATGGATCCACCATGTATTCTTTCATGGCCATGGTCTTTGATTTCATGTCATGGATCCACAGTGTATTTTTTGGCGGCCATGCTTTGATACTCTTTAGAGTCTGAGTATGTCTACCTTGAGAATGGTCTATATATGTGTTTATCCTTGATGTTTGATTGCAGGTACTTTTTGACCTTTGGACCTCCTTTTCTCTCTCCTCACGCTTGCTCACATGGATACTACTTTATTCTAATGTCTTTCAGCCATCCATTCCTTTCCTGACCTCAAACAATAGGGGGAATTTTGTATAGCCTTAATTTCCACCCCACAGTGCCAGAGAGGAATACATCAGAAGATGAAATCCAGTACATATCTCTAGCTTAATATTTAGATAATTTTTGCAGGGTGTCTCTTGTCATGCATGGACAAAGGTTGACATGTCGTGGGTCATCTATAGTAAAACCTGTGATACCCTCTGTAACCTTCTAGATTCGTGGAGTTTCAAAGAATAAAGCGAGGGATGAGTTAGTTCTTCGTAGCATGAGCCTTGGAACTCGCATCATTCGAGTATCCATTGGTCTCTAGAAGATCTAGAAGCTCTCCCAAGCCTCTTCCAAGGATCTATTTAAAGAAGAAAAATCTTGAGAAAGAGGAGGAAGAATTATTTACAGATACATGCTACTAAAATTCAAAGGTGCTTCTCCATATACATCAATTTCAGTCAGGTTTCCTAGCTTGGTTGAAGAGCTGAGGAGGAGAAAGGAGCAAGGGGGAAAGGGAAATACATCTACACCAAGAGGTAATTATATCGATGTATTTCCATTAATCAAATTAATAGATCATTGGTTTTCCCCTATGAATGTTTGTTTTCATGCATGAATGTTCATATCTGATTGGTTTTATTGTAGATGAGGTTAGATCCAAATTAGATCTAGGACTCTAACACTAATAAGAGAAGTAGGAAGGCATTGCTTGTCTTTTGCATGCAAGAAGCAGGATGTAGAAAATGGAGTGGGAACTTTAGGACTGCAGCGGCAAGGACATATGAAGGACAACCTTCAGGAAAAGGTATTTCATTCTATCATTTCTTAGTTTAGTTATGAATCCAATTGTTTGAGTATAAAGGAAAGCCATAGAAGTCTATCCCTTTGTCTATCTAGGATTAGTAGGTAGATCCTAGGGAGATCTTGTTATCCACCTGTGAGATTTTATCCATAATAGACATAGTGAATTACATATGAATTTTTTTATATATTTTGAATCATTATTATTTGCGAGATATATCTAGTGGAAGTTGGGGTTGTCAACTAATCCTGAAATTAGTCTTAAACGAGACATTTTCGTAATTTTTCTATAACTTTTTATTAGTGAAGGTTCATACTGTGAAATTTTCAGGAGTTTAAGAAGTCATATCAAAGTAATACAAGCAAAATTTTCAAAATTAGAAGGGTTCAAAGTTCATAGTTATATTAGGACAAAGTTCAACCATCTAGCCATACTCCTAATTAAGGGTTTGAAAGGTACGTAACTTACAATTGGCATAACTTTTTATTGGAATATATATTTTTGGTGATTCAAAATTTGTTAAAAAGAGGATAATTTTTTTTTATCCTAGGGATATCTTACTATCCACTTGTGAGATTTTATCCATAATAGACATAGTGAATTACATATGAATTTCATATTTTGAATCATTATTATTTCCAGGAAGTAGATAAGCATCTAGTGGAAGTTGGGGTTGTCAACTAATACTGAAATTAGTCTGTCCAGACATTTAATTTTCTATGTACCTTTTATTAGTGAAGGTCTACACTGTGAAATTTTCAGGACTTTAAGAAGTCATATCAAAGTAATACAAGCAAAATTTTCAAAATTAGAAGGGTTCAAAGTTCATAGTTATATTAGGACAAAGTTCAACCATCTAGCCATACTCCCAATTAAGGGTTTGAGTTGCACAACTTACAATTGCATAACTTTTTATTGAATATATATTTTGGTGATTCAAAATTTGTTAAAAAGAGGATAATTTTTTTTTTCTCACATGGCTCCAAAGTCTTCCAAATTTTACTTCACCAACTACACCTCCAAAGAGCTCAAACATGACTAAAGAAGAAATCCAAGGATCATCACCTGGATGGAAAAGAACACTGAAAATAAGGAAGCAGATGAAAATAAATATGGAACAAATGGAACACAAGATGGATGAAAATATGAAAAGAAATATGCAAAATAAAATGAACAAAAGATGGATAGAAAAGTTGGAACATATGATAAGACAACATTCTTATAGAAGCCTTAATTGGGAGGTTACCTAAAATTGATAAGAGGTGTGAAGGGAATCAAGAAAATAAAGGTAGTGTTCGGGCTGAACAACTTTCCAATAATAATAAATTTCTAGGGGTAGCTCCAATAATAATGGATTTACTTATGGATAGTCTCCAAAGGGAGTGAACCATCCCAAGATCGAATTAAGGAAGTTTGATCTAGATAGAGCCTTTACCCCGAGTGAACTAAATGGGATAACATTTTGATATTACAATATTGATGATAAGCAAAGGATTCACATAACAACATTGAAATTTGAGAATGCTTCATATCAATGGTATCAATGGGTAGTTAAAGGAAGCCCCTTTTATCATTATACTTGGGGTTTATTTACAAGAGACTTAGAAGCACAATATGGAAAGTTTAGGAACATGACTACTTCAATAAATTTATAGGAATCAAGAACTCGTGTGATATTGAAGATTATTATTCATAATTTCAGGTATTGGCTACAAGGGCGGATGACATAAGTGATGAACATTTGTTGAAAGCTTACATGGTTAATAAAAAGAAGACATTAAACATGAGATTTTCTTAAGGCATCTTGCAAATATTATGGAAGGTATGCAATTTTTTCGTCATATTCAAGCCAAGAATAAAACTACACACAAGCCTACCATTGGAGCACACACATGAAGCATATCTCGTTTTGGGGTTCATAAGACAACCATACCTCACGACAAGTTGAAAACCTCAAAAATGGATGCCGAAACAAAAGAAAGTGGACTATGTTTCAATTGTGACAGTTAACGCGAAAGAAGGGGGCATAAATGACTCGAAGAATTTGTTCTACATAGATCATGAAGAGGAAGAATATCGAATTGAACTCCCGACACAAGATCCAGATCTAGAAGACTACTCCAACAATATATATTGTAAATGTATCACAACACGATCTACACAAACTATTAATATATAAGGATATAAAAAATTAAAAGGTAACAAGGTTGATTGATTCTCGTAGTACCCATAACTTCATATCAATAATTACAAATTAGAAAAATATCAAAATTGCTTTGTATCTTCAACAACGAAAAGTTTCCAAGGCAATGATTGGAGATGAAGGTACCCACCAGAAAGTTATGGAAGTGCCATAGTATTAAGCCCAATATTATGGGGGAGCATTTATTGGATAGTTCTTGCTGATTTCAATCCAAATGGGTGGTGTTTATGTTGTACTAGGAATCGATTGGTTACAATCATTAGGAGCAATTGATTTTAATTTTCAAGATCTTTCATGATATTTTCCTAAGAAGGAAAGGATATTAAGTTTAGAGGTAATCCAAGGGAAACCCTATAAAGTGATAAACTCTAATAGCATACAAAATTACTCAAAAAGGGATACAATGGTGTAATTACACAATTATGATCACTATATGTTCAAACAACATCTATTATATCCGTCAATGGATATCCAAATAATTATCAACAACCATTCCATCGTATTTGGAGATATTCCTAAGGGATCTTCCAATCGGCTCAATATCATGGGCCATGTTATTCATTTCAAATCCAAGAAGTAAAATTTCACTCAACATTAGGCCCTACAAATATCCATATATGCATAGAAGAGTGAGATTGAGAATATGATCCAATAAATGTTAGGTCGCATCACCAACTCCAGCCAAAGTTCTTATCTTCTACTCGCTGGTCAGTGGTTACCTGTTACTCTCTAATTTTTCTTGGTTTAGTGAGAAACCCTGGTCCTAAAACCCTCCCTACCCATTCTTCATTTTCTGTTTTCGCTTGTTTTCCACTTTTCAATTTTGGTATTTTGTGGTTTGCATTACAGCCTTTGATAATTTATTTAAGTTTGAGTTGAAAAACACATTGTTTAAAATGGAAGTGTCTCCTTATATGTCGTTTGAATTTCAAATTTTCAAATTTTTCTAAGCAAACTTAAGGGCATAAGCCTATTCCCCAAAGTGCTAAATAATCATGCCACATGGCACGTTACTTCATTTGATTTCGTTACGATGACATGAATCATGGATTGAGAGTTCGCAGGCTCCCATGAAAGATTGGCAATCACTTCCAAATCCAACAGTTTTAATCTAATCGTTATCGCAGGATCATTTCAAATCACCAAGGTTTGATGATCATTAATATATTACCTATTCGAGCTGGCTACCCAGGCTCTGTTGAGAAATGCGTATCCACTCAAAGCAAATGATAATACCTAACAATTGTAGGTGGTGGAATTTGGAACCTAAGGACAAACGCATAATTGTGTTTGATGGCTGCCAAAGAGGAGCGGACAGTCGCTTAATATCCAAGGTGCCGAACTTGAATCCTATCCATATGGCTCAAAGGTTCGACGCCGTGGTTTGAGTTTCACCCTTTCGTGGTTACGTATGAGCAGGTTTCCATGGTGCCCATTCGAACTTCATGGTCACGCAGGTTCACACTCCAGAAGATGTTGATGATGGTGACGCAGCATACCATCGCAAAGGCTTGGCAGTCGGTTGAGGAAAGATGGCGGAAGAAAGAGTATGGTTTTCACCCTGAATCACCTCCTTCTAGATTTCGAGGGCTGGGAATACCAAGAACTCAAGGTCTCAATCTGACCGGCACACCCTTCAAGGTCGCGATTCATGCACATCACCTGGCGCAGAAGGAAGGTTTATTATCGATATTACCATATCAGAATACTGATGAATTTAAACGGTGATTACCCTTTAAATCTCCTTATTTCCTGCTTAAAAGTTTGACCAAAATGTCCAGCGAAAGCGGTCACTTTCTACCAATGCTAAAGGGCAGCTTGTTCCATCAAGTCCTAATTAAAAAACTTAGTCATGTCTTCTTTAAACGAATTACAGAAGCCCTGGAAATAGCTCATTCAATCCTTAAAACCTATCACTCAAACCAATACAAGGCGCAAGCAGAGGAAGATTCATCACAATGAGCCGGTATATTTTATGTTCCCGTGGAGATGAGTCTCAATATCAAGGTAATTAGAGAGCAAAAGCAGCAGGTTCCAGATGGAGTCTCCGGGAATTGAAACATTTCCTAGTTAGTGATGTTAGCGAAAGTTGATATTCAATAATAATAATCTCGCCTGCCAAACTACCAAGTCCGAAAAATGCCATCAACCAACAAAAGGAGCGTTGCAACCAAAGGAAAAAAGGATAAAGGTGTGTGTATCACAGAAACCTCAAATAAATTCGACTAGGGATACCAAAAAGTATAGGTTGAAGTCAAAGGAAATGTTCAATCCATAAATCAAAGAAGAAAACTCCATAATCATAAAAGATGATTCTGAGGATGTTGAAGAAAGTACCAGAAAAGGCAAAAGGACCCCATTGTCCAAGAAATCTGTCGTACCGAAGGAAAGGAATACTTACACCACCTACAAGCCCCGGAATTCAGAGCTCGCAAACCGTATTCAGGCTTAAAGGGATACAAAATTAAACTCCGAGATAAATGTAATACTTGGAAGACTTAGATCGCTTACCAAATGTACCTAGAGCTATAGATTCAGTAAGTTCTGAGGAAGAACATAGCCCAGAATTAGTCTCAAAGTACCAATTAAAGCCAAGGAACCTAGAGTTTCCCTAAACCTGAATGAACCTGCACCATTTGAAGAATGCTCAAGATTCAAAGTTAAAATCAGAACTGATAAAGGTACATCGGCAATTTGCATGCAAACAATAAGGCGTAATTGAAGAAGGAGAAGGCGAGGTAAAATAGGCCAACAAGTAAGGATCTGGTCCATGTTAGCAAGAAAGAGAAAAGGGTACTTTTGAAGAAACCTGATCAATTCTAAACCGCACCGGCAACAGCAAAGCAACCAAAACGCCCACTATTTGCGGTTCAAAGGCAACATGTATATCGTCACAACCGTTTCAAATGTTTTCCAAATGTTATGTTCACTCTGCTTTATCGAAGAAATGTTAAGACCTTCGACCTTTTTTGATACGAGTCAAACAAAATTCCCATTCTAGGAGATCGGAAATGCACTATTTTGCCGCTACCTGGTTAGTTACTGTGAACCATTTTCGGTTGGTGAGAAGCCCATTTCTGAGTGAATTACTTTAGGTGACTTGATACTTTTCATTCTAGTCATTAAAGGTTGTGTCTAGATGATAGATCCGAAGTTTTATAGATATCAACAGACGTATTGTTCACCATGCTGAGGTCGAAAAATTGGAGATCTAAAAGACTTGTTTTGTGAGCTCAATGTGTGCTAATTTTATGTTCAACGAATACCTTTACAAAGGAAAAGGCATGGCGAGCATAGGACCTTCTTCTTTTTCTACTCGTTATTTCATTATTCATGCCTTAACTCATTACAAATGGTAAATGTTTCTTTATTCTGATTAAAATAATTTATACAAGGAAATATCTCATTTGTAGATATTTGGAAAAGTAATGCATATCAAGCTTCATAGTAGCCCTAGTTCTTTTATGATACATTGAGATCGAGAACTCCGCAGAAGTTAATAAATTGAAGATTTCACTTCCTTTTCTTGAATTGGTTTAGTCCATCTATGCCCAACGAAGATTACTGGATATGCCGGTGTTTTCATCTCGACTTTCATATCACGCTGTAATCTTTGACCTTTCAACCACCCATGTCCAACTATAAACCCTAAAACACTTTCAAATTAAAACAACATGCCCTAGCCTACCAAGTGGCACCTAGGGGACTAAACACTCAAAAAGGATTGCCCATGTATGCATGTGCAGAGACTATAGACAACTCAACAAAATAATCCATCAGTAAAAGATAAGTTTCCTATTCTTTTCATTTATGAATTATTATATTAATTGCAAGGATAATTTACTAAGTTGGGACTCCTTTGTTTTGGGATATCATCAAGTCGGAAGGATTTGAAATGTATTCCCAAAATACTAGAACACGGAGGGTCATTATGAGTTTTTGGTTATGCTATTTGAACTTACTAATGCACCTTCAACATTTCAAATCTTTGATGAATTATATTTTCAATCCTTCCTTAGAAAAAATTTTGTGTTAGTTTTTTTATGAAATACTAATCTACAAAAAAATCTTAGGAAGAGTATGTACAACATGTTGATATACATTACAACTATTTGAAGAGCAACAACTTTATGCAAATCCTTCCAAGTGTGTGCCTTTGGGATTCAAGAAGGGGAATATTTTAATTCATATGGTATCTCATGAAGTTGTAAAAGTGGACCCTAACAAAATAAAATATATGAGGGAATGGCCAATTCCCAAAACTTGAAGAAACTTAGAGTATTCTAGAATTGATGGGATATTACTACAAGTTTTTCAAGAATCCATGGTCAAATAGGAAACACCTCTAACTAATCAAGTAAAGAGGGAAACATTTCTTGGAATTTAATAGCAAAACCAAAGGTTTTGAAAAATTTAAGGAGGTTGTGTGTACAACTCTCATCCTAGCTAAACCTGACTTTACAAAAACATTTATTATGGAGGATGTCCTGCCATGGAATTGGTGCAATTTTAATGCAATAAGGAAGGCCCCTTCCTTTTGAAAGAAACCAATTTAAAGGAAAAAACTTACTCAAACCCATCATATGAAAAATAAATGTTAGTCATACCGAAGCAGCTCAAAAATGACACCCTTACCTATTAGAGCGCACTTCCAAAGTAAAAACAGATCACTTTGCTAGTTTCAGCATTTCTGTGGAGCAACAAATGTATCTTCAACAAGAACAAAAATGGGTTACAAATATAGTGGGTTATGACTTTGAAATTATCTACAAAAAAGGAAAACAGATGCCTCATGAAAAGAAGAAGAAATGTAAGGTTCAATTATGTGTTATTTCTATTCCAAAACCTGATTGGGTGGAAGAAACAAGAATATAAAGGTACGCGATCAAGAGAAGGTGAGACAATCACACATTAGAAATATACAATCAAGACATTAGGTCCCCTACAACCATTAGCTATACCAAGTCAACAATGGGAATAAGTTTCAATTGATTTTATTACAAATTTACCTAAATCTTGGATCATAACAGACACATCCATGCATACCGTAAAAAGGAATTCAACATGAAAAATCCTAAGTAACATGATAAATCATGCTAAAATGAATACACTACTAAATCTCGATACATATAAGTAAAAAATACCACTATTTTTTACTCACATAGTCATTGTCTAGTTGTATATGTTTATCCTTGATCTATATTTGTAGTTTATGTTAGTAATTTATACCTACATCACTTGAAATACATCAAAATTGCTCAAATTTGTTAGTATTTAGCTTATAAAAGATGTCAAGACTTAAGTTTTTGGTCTCGTAGTCACAAATTTTCCATTTTGCATTAGTGGTAAACAATGATCGTGGTTATAGTTGTGTTTTTACACAATATTTGAACAAACACCAACCATAGAGACTATAAAACCTACAACTTATTAAAAAGCATGACTTGTTTTCTACATGACGTAGAAAGTAATCACCCCAATGATAAGAGAAAATGCAATATAATGCAATTTTTTGTTGCTACCTATGATTTACCTAATGCTCAAGAATTTATTTCAATCCAACAAACAAGAAGACTAGTAATTAGGCTGGTAATTATCTAAGGAATGAAGAAAACTGACAAATCTCCAAACCCAATGATTCAATCAAAGGAGAATCAAATTGTAGGTGGATCAGTTGGGGATTTAATTCATGTGTTCTTGGGATTGATTACCACAAGAAGGATACAAAAAACCACAATCACATGGCAATTACACAAAACTTACATTGTAGAAAACCCGAAGGAAAAACTTCAACATAGCTTTGGCTAGATCAGTCCTTATGTCTCAACAGTTTCATAATCACAATTGTAGTTTGGCTCTCTAAAACATTACAAATTACAATTGTAGGAATTTTCATGCATTTCCTCCCTTCTCAGCTAGTGAACCCCTTCTCAAACACTGTGAATAGGTGTATAAGTAGTGTTAGCTTGTTGGAAGTATTTAGAGTCCTAGATGTCCCCAACTCTTCAGTGCTCTTCTTCTCCCTTTTCCTTCTATTGGTAGCGTTCAAATCAAAATTCATTTTCTTTGTGTCTTATTCTTTAATTTTTTAAACGTGTAGTGCTTAAATAGCTTCACAACAATTTGGAGGAAAGTGGTAGTAGATTGAACTAGTGTGGGTCCCTTCACACTATCAACCACGTCCTCTGACCTTGTCATCAACTTTGTAGCCACCAACTTCACTTATGTAGCCAATCCTCTAGTTTTGTTTAGTTTTTTTCATTGAGCCAAGCCATTAAAACCATTGGATGTTTGTTGCAGATTGATTTTGGATCAATAATAGAGGATTAAAGATTATACAAAGCATGACTATGAGAATGGGTAAAGGAGAATAATAGTGATTCTAAGAAATATGGTACACTTTGAATCATACTAGACTGATAATTGTCTCAAAGTTTATAAAAAAAAGAGGATCAAATCCCATCTCTACACCAAAAATAGAAGATACCCAAATGATTAGTGAAAATAAGTCAAAATATTTTGATCAATACAAGGGTCAATCCAAGAAAATTTGTCCCACTTTTTTGTAAGGATACATAGGTAGGGTTAATCAATGCGAACCATTTCTTGAGAATTTTCCAAAACCTTAGTTAATGGCTTTGGGCACCTTGTTTGAGGGTTTGTATAAACCATCAATTTTGGGTTTGTAAACTGTAGTGTACCAATTCACTACCCAGGTTTCCAAACCCCTCAATTACCATTCTATACATGAATGTTTACATAATTGATACATGAATTATAACCACATGCATTTAACACAATTAAACACATTTAAATCTCAGAGTAAAATATATA
>SNQJ01S0213413.1:0-15735 GCA_010110895.2 Picea sitchensis | reverse complement strand
TCAACACCTTGAAAAAGAGATAATTTTAGATAATAAGCCTCTTCGAGGGGGCAACCTCCTTTTACCCCACTTAAATGTTCAAGTACAAGATGATTCAAAATGAAAATGTCTCCTTGGTATATATAGGCGACTAGGAGGTATAATTACAACTAATTTCCTAAATACGACATAAATAAAATAACATTACTAATATAATATGCCCCAATTAATGGGTAATGAGCCAATATTAGGGCTTAATAGTTGATGTGCATGGTGTGCATGTTGATCCATCCAAGATCCAATTCATTCGTGACTGGTTAGTGCCAAACATGCTCACTAAGCTTTGAAGCTTCTTAGGCCTTGCCAATTTCTATCACAGGTTTGTGTTGGGATTCTACCATGTTGCATGGGCCCTTAGACAAGTAACTAGGGGTGGTGGTAAGGAAATATTTGTGTGGGGCATGTCCCAAAAACAAGAATTCGATGATCTAAATAAGTGCTTGTACTTATTCCCAATTCTTTCATTACCTGACCTGCAACAACCATTTGAGATCGAGACAGATGCTTCTAACTATGTTGTGGGCACAGTCCTCAATCCACACAACCACCCCATGGCCTATCATAGTGATACACTATCAGATGTCATCCGCAAGTACCCCACTTACGAAAAATAAATGTAATCCATTGTGCAATCTTGTCACCAATGGAGGCATTACATTCTCGAGAAGGAGGCAGTCATCCACATTGATCATAAGCCACTTCAGTTCATGCAGACAAAAGGAAAATTGCAGAATGACTTCCATTAGAAGTGGTCCCTATATTTACAGCAGTTCCACCTCAACATCAATTATGAAACAAGGATTACTAATTGAGTCGTTGATTTCCTTAGTCGACCCCCATTCATGACACTCACCACGGTGATAGATTCTTGTGGCCACGAGACCTCCGGATGGCCCCACCTCTATGCGAAATATATTGACTTCGCCAACACCTACCAAATGTTGGGAAAAAACATGGTTTCCACGAATTTCCATCTTCAGGATGGGTTGCTGTGTCATTTGGGCCATATCTACATTTCATCAAGCAAGCGAGTGAAGTTGATTTAGCAATCCCACTACATTCAGGTGGAAGGAAACTTCTTCATGGAAAATACAATGGCAGTGCTACAATGACATTTCTACTAGCCAAAACTTCGATAAGATGTTAGCAAGTATATCTGGTCCTGCACTGTCTACGCTATTGCCATACCAACCACTAAAAAACAAGGTTTGTAAACTCCTCTTCCTACTCTTGATAGACCCTGGGAATCCATCTCAATGGACTCAATGTCAAGACTTCCATCCACCAAACAAGGGAATGACTGTGTTTTTGTGGTTGTGGATCACTTTTCCAAGATGAAGATTATGGTCGCCTGTAAGAAGAGCATCACATCAGAGACCACTTCTAAGATCTTCTTTGAACGAGTGTGGGTACACTTTGTGATCCTGCAAAAAATTATCTCAGATCGAGACAACCGGTTCCTCAACATATTATGGTCAAGCCTCTGGTCACGTTTGGACACCAAGCTCACCAAATCCACTGCCTTCCACCCCCAAACAAATGGATAAATCAAGGTCGTCAACCGGATGATCGTGAACGTCCTGCGTATGTAGAATTCCAAGTACCCCCGCACATGGGATGAGATTCTTCCCTATTCTCAACACAACTACAAAATATCCATGTATAGTTCAACCAACCACAACCCCTTTCAGGTGGGGTTGGGATTTCAACCATTGGGTCCCATGGATATCCCTTGCGACCACCTAGGTAGAATCATCGCATGCTCCAACCGAAGCTAAAAAATCCACCTAGTTCATTGATAAAATCCAACACATCCTCCAATAGGTTCAAGATATTTTACAAAATTCCAATTCTAAGTACAATAAATGCCATGATCAACACCGGGTGTGACACCAGTTTCAGGTGGGAGACAAAGTTTGGTTGCACTTGCAAAAAGAACGCCTTATAGGGCCTCATCAAAATCTTAGTCCACTTAGATATGGACCTTACACCATCACCAAGGCTATGGGTGACATTTTTTTTTATCTCAACATTCCTCCCTTCCTTGGCTTGCACCCAATGTTCAATGTGGACCTCCTTCGACCCTATTTTCCACCATTATTGGACACCTTGAAGATAAAATAACATTTGACACCAACAAATATCAAACCTAACTGCATGGAACAAGAATCCACTGATCATATCATGGATGCACAGGTCAAGGGCACTCACCAGCAAAGAATCTAGCTTTATCGGGTTGTCAAAGTAGGGCAGCTCCAACACCAAGGCAAGTGGCTCACTCGGGGCCAAATTCAACAAAAATTTCCTCATATGATGGGGAAATCAATGCAATGGATACCATTGATTCCTAAGGGTGGAGGATTGATCCAAAAGGATATCAATGGCCACCCACCTAGTCCAACTGGCTCAAAACAACCTTTTGGCAATTTACTATTTTTAGCAGTTTTTTCGGGTCCTGAACTTCCAGGGCCATTTTGAGGGAATAAACATTGTTTTTTCATGATATGGAACCTTAAATATAACTAAAGGCTTTGATTGAGCCCCCAAAATGAATCTCCTCCTTTATACCTTTCAAACGAGCTATCGTGCACCCTAAATAGAGATTGTATGCAAAACTTACGACCCCGAGAAGTTGATGTACTAACTTCATCCCAATGGGGCCCACATGAATTTTGGCACTTCATATCCTAGGGTTAGTTTTCTTTATGTCTAGGGTTTTGAAATTCATGTTTATTGTAAAAATTCCTTTAGAGCCTCATTGTACTGATCTTCTTGCGAATGAGCATAGCTGTCACATCTCTTCTCAAAGATAAGTTGCCACCATTCTAACAAGCTTGTTTTTAGTCTGGATTTTACAGTTTCAACATATTTCTTATTTAATAGAAGTCATGTTTCATTGTATCTCTATTATTATTCACTATTTCTATGTGTTAACAATATAAATATGTTTTTTTATTTCGTTCTGCTCATAAATCTAGATCAAAACTCCATCAACAAATTTGAAGAAGATGGAAGAAAAACCTTTCCTAGAGAGATGAAACTATGGAAATTTCCTTTAAAATCCCTAATTTATGAAAGTGTCGCATGTTGCATCACTACAACATGCGACACCCTTAAAGTGTCACACGTTGCACCATAGTATCTTGTGACAATGTCTCCTATTGCGAGTTCATAGGGTGTGAAACTGGTTGTACAAAGGAAAAAAGAAGAAATTTGAGAAGTTTCTAGAATAGAAGCTTCAAGGATGAGGTGTCCCTCAATCGGTTTGGATCTCAACCGTATTCCTGATTTGGTGAGATCCTAACCTCTCATCCTGACCTTATCATCCCTTCGTTTTCAAATCTATAAAAGGAATCATCTCTCATGAATAAATCTAATCAATCAATCATGAATAGTGGTCAATCATGGTTTTAGCTTATCCTTTGTTAAGGTGACTTTTGACCTGGATGGGCTGGTATCAAACCTATGGTGTCAGAACTCATAGAAGAAAAGGGTGTGTGTTGGATCAAGGAATCATTGGGAGGGACTTCACAACATCAAGGCTATGGTTGTAATATCTTCCATTATTACTAATAAAACGATATATGTTCTTTCCCACAAATGCTATCCATTTTAGGTTATCTTTGTTGCATTTCTCCTTGATCATTTTCATAGGTTTTATCAAATTATACTTTTGTTTCTTTAGCCCTTATTGGATTATGTTTTCTTATAGGTGATCTCCCACAAGTCTTAAGACGGAGCTGGAAACTACAACTAGTGAGGACAGTTGTCGATTAAAAGGCGTGGGCTCTTGATAGCTAGTATTTTTTATTAAATAAACCTAGAGAAAGATTTATGTTATGTCATGTTTTGTTCTAGCATTGGTTTCCAAGTCTAGGGATATCGGTAATTGTCCGCATTGACTAATTTTTTCATCAACAAAATTGGCAACCATACTGGAGAACAATCTTCTGAATTTGTTCTTTTTGTTTTTCTTTGGCCTTTACCTTATTTTTTCTTGAGCTTAACCTCTTGAGTCACTTGGTGCTAGTTTGACTCTTAAACCTGAAACCTACAAGTATTTTTGGAAACACTCTTTGTTTTTTTCATTTTTTGTGTTTGTGTCGCACTTTCCTTTGAAAGACAGTGCAACACTGTCACATTGTGTTGGTCTATAGCCTGCGACACTGGCTATTGTCACACTATTTTGCATTACAAACCACAACAATCCTATAGAAACAAATTTTCTTGTTTCTCTTTATTTCAATCTTAGATTTGGTTTTGGCCTAATTTTTTGGTTGGCTTATTTGGTCTTGATATTGATCCTTGCAATATTGCATCTTCCTTTTGGTTATTTTTTCGATTTTTGAGATCTTTATAAAAAATTTCATGATTTCTTGCTTTGTTTTTAGCATTTTTGCTTGCTTCTGAAAGGGTTATAATCTCTTAGCTCTGTCTCTGAGTGTCTTTCAACCTAGCGCTTAATTTTTTTTATCAAAGTATTTTTATTGTGAATTATTTAGTGAAACAAAACTTCTTCCTTTTATTGAATAATTCGTTTTAAAAGACATTGCTTGGATTTCTTTTTCTTTTAAACAAGCTTTTTGTTATTTTGATGTATTTAGCTCTATCTTTGAAATCAAAATTTTCAATTCTTGCATTGCTTTAGTTGGTGGGAATTTTTAGTTTCTTTGGGAAGGAACATTTGTAGTAGTGAGCATCTTGGTTTAATGAATTTGGGACATTATGCATCCAGGAATATAAAAGGTTTTCCCCTTCGCATAATATAGCTTTCATCGAAGTGAAACATTGCATTTTCATTTTGTTGCATGGTTTAGAGTTGGTCAAACCATCATCTTGTCGACGTCGTTTTCCTTGTGAGTAAACAAAAACCATTAAATTAATGTGTTGAATACATTTTTTGTGAAAATTTTACTTTTCATTGGTAGCAAACCTACATTAGATTAGTTGTAGGGCTTTGGAATAGGTGTTGAGGATAGTTATATCCAAATCTATTAAAAAAACTTACAATCATGAGTTAGGGAGAGAAATCCATTTATTGCATCATTATTCTGGGCATCCCTTCTCACACAAGGGTCAATCAGGAGGTCACAATGGGGCCAACAAAGTAACTAACCCCACTTCATTGGTCTTGGTGGAGTGGTCTGCACATATTAAAAATAGTGTCAAAAGACACTTGGGGATCACTTGAGAGAATCACACCTCTATGGGAGGCACCTCTCAAGGGGATTTCGGGTCTTAAATGTCCCTTCCCTTGCATGTACATTGGACTTTCCATTGTTTCCCTAGATTTTTTTTGTTGTAAGTGGTGACCTTAGTGGATTTTATCTTTAAGGCTCATACATGAGGTGATGATGAAGGGGAAAGTATATGATGTACCTCGAATAGATGTTGGTCAAACTCACATGGGATCCTTGGAGGGTAACCCATGGTTATATCACGAGGGAACTTGCACCATGGTGTAATTCACTTAAGAAGGTAGCCAACGCAACTAATCCACCCACTCTATCTCAACCTCTTCTTATTTTGATCTTGCGACGTGGGATTTCATCACCAACTAGTGAGTTCACTGTGAGAAGGATTTTGTTTGTTTGTTTTCTTCCTAGATTTATTTTAGTGTGCTTTTTTTGTTTTTCCTTGCATACCTTTAGTTGAGCTTGTATATATGGCATCAGTTCCAGAACAACCAACCAAGGGACCCATTTTCCTAGGGAACCTTTTGTTTTTCCTTCTTATGGAAATGTTGGTCCTCCTTTTATTGCCACTTTGAGTCTTCCAGGATTCACTATTGGGTTACCGGTATGGTTGTTTTCCACTTCGGTAATCCCGAATGCACCAAGTGCTTCAGATGCAAGAACTCCACCCCAATAACATCAAACTCATGTTGACCCTTCATCTGTCAGGTCTTCTTCCCTTTCTTCTTCTTTGCCTAGTGAAGGCTCTGAAGCTAGTAATAAGGTGGATAAGAAGTAGAAGAAAAGGAATATTAAGAAGAAAAAAAATAAGCAAGGGGCCAAGCTTCTATCCATTGCAGGTCATGCTGGAAACAAACAACCAACTATTGTTCATCATGTTTGGAGTGTTGATGATGTCGTCAAGAATACCAAGTTAGCTCGTAAGCCCAAATTCCCTTGCGGGCTTTGTAAGGGTGACCATCTTATAAAGGATTGCCCTGGTTTATCCAAGGTCTTAGAAGTGTGGTATAAGGGTTCCCAACAACCCATGTCACCAAACTCTAGACATCATGCTGATGAAAGCCCATTAACTAGTCATAGTATAATTGGGGAAAATAAAAGAAGAGTGAAATTTCCTTGTAGGTTATGTGAAGGAATTCATCCAACTTACCTTTTACATCATATGGAAGAAGCTTCATGTTTGTTGGAAAATATTGTTGATGTTCAACAAAAAATTCCAACTGCTTACCATAGAATCTCTCCCAACTCACCATTGGTTGATCAAGTGGTCGATCTGACACCATCATCAGTTGATCCCACTCTCCCTTTGGAGAGTGAAGTTTATCACGTGGTCGATATGACACCATCATTTGTCGATCCTAATCTCCCTTTGAAGAGTGAATTCAATCAAGTGGTCAATCTGACACCATTGCCGATCGATCAAATTGTTCCTTTGAAGAGTGAAGTTCAAGTGGTCGACTCGTTTCCATCATCAATCGATCCCACTCTTCATTTGAAGAGTGAAGTCGATAATGATCAAGTTTTTCTCATCTCTTCAGATTACTCTGGGAAAGGGGGAATTTTACTTGTTCCCATGGAACCCCCTTCAAGTACTGAGGTCATTTCCTTTGATTGGAATAGATTGGAATGAACTCACCTTACTTCTTAGCTACCTTTCAAAATCATTGTGCATATTTACAATATAAACATATGTCACACTATAATAGACAAAGGTGCTTCTGTTAGTATTTTATCCTCAAACGCTTGGAAATCTCTAGGTTTCCCTCAACTTGTGCCCATTAACCATAATCTGTTAGATTTTCACAAAATATCTAGTGAATCTTTAGGGATCTTTCCTCAGTTACATGTTACCTTAGGAGGGGAAATTGTCCATATTGATGTGATGATAGTCCAAGGACCCTTGGATTTTAATTCATTTCTTGGGCATGACTATGTCTATGCCATGAAAGATATTGTGTCCACACTCTTTCGAGTTATGTATTTTCCTTAGCATGGAAACATTGTGACCATTGACCAACTTTCATTCCCTGGCCCTCATTTGATTTCCAACCATACAACTTCTCTAAATGTTCTCTATATGCAATAAATATCCACCTTGCCACAGGTTAATTATGTGGCAACATGTCCCAAGATTTCAACTGATGATGAGAAGGATCCTCTCTTTGTATGCTCATCTTCTTCGGATTTAAATTCAACAGTTGACATGGTAATTCCCTCATTAGGGACCTTGGATTCTATTCTTCCCCCTATTGATCTGAGAGAGTCCCAAACCATGTATTCCTTCCAGAGTGATGTTCTTACATATGATGAATACCTAATAGAAGCCATGGTAGTGAGCCTTGAGAAAAGTTTATTTTCTGGTTTCAAGCTCGTTAAAAAATGAAACCATCCTTGAGCAGAGTTTATTTTTTGGTTTCGAGCTCGTTAAACAACTAAACCAACCATGAGTAGGGTTTATTTTTTGGTTTCAATCTCATTAAAAAATTAAACCATCCACGAGTATATTTCTTGTTTCTATATCAAGATCATTAAAAAATGAAACAGGTAGCCACAAGCACCATTTTTCTTTGTTTCAATCTTGTGTAAAAATGAAACCAACTACGAGCATAGTTCCCATTTATGTGGAAAGCTCGTTAAAAAATGAAACAGTCGGTTACAAGAAAAGTTCTTGTTTCTGTGTCAAGCTCGTTAAAAAATGAATTAGAGTTCCATGAGCATAGTTCTTGTTTCTGTGTCAAGCTCATTAAAAAGTGAAACAAATCCTTTTCGATTGAGTCAAGTCTTTCGCTAGATCTCGTAAATTTTGAGTCAATTATTTCACTAGATCTCGTAACTAAACCTTCATTTCATCCACCTATGTCAATTGATCCTCTTTCATCCTTTGGTGAACATTTACCTATTATTAACCAGGAGTCTAATTGGGTATAGAAATTGGTGACTACATAAGATTTGTAGAAGAAACAAATCTTGGGGGGCATGTCTCCATCCTCTGGACCTCATGCTAGAGTTAAGCCGCTAGATTCATAAGCTGAGGGAAAAGTACCAATCACCCATGGGTATCACTTGAAACCTTTGGAAATTACATTGGGAAGTCTCGAGTATAGTTAGTTTTTAGTTTCAATATCGTGAAAAAAATGAAACCTATCCAAGCATAGTTTTACTTTGTTTCAATCTTGTGAAAAAATGAAACCAATCCTGAGATTAGTCTTTGTTATTTCTCCTGATCATAAATAAATGAGAATAGGTTACCAATATTAGTATTTGTTCTTTCTCATGCTCATAAATACATGAGAATAGGTTACCAATCTTAGTATTTTTTCTTTCTCATGCTCGTTAATACATGAGAATAGGTTACTGAGTATACTTTTATCACTTTTTCAGACTCGTAAAAACTATATGAAAAATGAACTCTTTGGAGTTTCCTTTAATATATTTTCAGACTCTCTAAATATGAAAATATTGTTGAGTGAGCTTCTCTCCTTTCACACTCAAAGGATTTGAAAGGGAATTTGTCGAGCGATAGTTTAACCCTTTTTCAGTCTTGTCAGAATATCTACTAAAAATGAATACTCTAGTCAATCATGGCTAGAAGATTTCTCTTAGGTATTATTTTATACATTTTTGGGTTTGGGAGACTAAATTTATGATAAATTTAATTGGAGTTCTCTTTAAGTGTTTTTCAAACTCTCTAAACATGAAAAACCACCGAGTTTACTTTCTCTAGACTCATAAAATTTACATTGAAAGACCCATATGGGACCAAACCACTCCTTCCTAGGGTTCATTAAAAAAGCTCTGAAGGACCCATCCGATGGATGAGCTTATACTACAAGCATATGTTATCCTCCTCAATATTGTGTAAAAATAAAGAGGTCCTCACCATAAATGGTGGGGGGGAATTGGGAAGGGAATATGTATAAAATATCTATTAATTTTAGCAGTGAGTCACTCTGGAACATGACACCCTTTCACTCCTTGTATCAAGGTTGGGAAATCCACTTGTCTCTTGTTGATCACACTCCTCCAAAAATGTATACTTTGTTTTGTGATCCTCCTTTTGAGTCAATGCTGCCAAGACAATTGTCGTGTCATCAATATGTTCAAGAAAAGTCCAAACAAAAAAAATCCGTCTATTGCATCGACCTTTTTTTGCAGTTCTTAATCCTTTTATAGTGTTGACCATCCGCAAGTCAGTCCTAAATCACTTTGTTCTCTGATATAATTCAAATTTTTGTACATTTTTTGTGTTGTTGATGGGGGATACATCAAGGCCCTCCTGTGACGAATCATTTCCTATCGACTTCAACACATTATCGAGGAAGTTGGTTTAGAAACTTTACAATACCTTGGGACTTGCATGCCTCAAAGGAAAGTTTCCTTGCCTTCGACGACATGTTTTCATAATTGAACTTTGATTGAATGATTCTATGGTGCTCGACTTCAACTAATATATTCACACTCAATAGAATGTACTTATGTACCTTAATGACCATTGTCATTATTGGTGGTTATTTCACGTTTGTTAACGGTTTTCATCATTGACAGGTAATTAAATGGTTTCTACCATGTTCAACTTCAACATATTTATTCTCATGTATATATTCATACTATGGAAAAGTAGAGATGAAGACCCTTGATCATGTCTGTTAGATCAAGGTTGCGATGGAGTATTTTGAGTATGTATTTTTTCATAGGTCCACAATGTTTGTCTCGTGGCTTTGTTCAAATTTGAGTCTTTATGACATAGATCTACAATGTATTTTTAGTGGCTATGTTAAGATTTGAGTCATAACGACATGGATCCATGGTGTATTTTGGTGGCCATGACCTATCTTACTTGACATGGACCTTTTCATGTTGGCACTTGTGCATTGAGTCACTTGTATTATGATTATGGGAATACCTAACTCAGTGATGATATATGATTATATTGTAACTTTGTGTTTGTTGTTGATAGGTTTCTAACCGATGTGTTCCTTATTTTCAACACCCACACGACAAGGTATTTTAGCTATCACTCCTTTTATAACTTCATACTTTGGGGGGCATTTTGTTACACATTATTTTCCTCACAACTATGACCATTGATGATGTGCACCTACCCTTTTTCATTCGAAGGATTAATGCCTTAATCCCTGAAGAAGATGGAAGACAAACCTTTCCTAGAGAGATGAAACTATGGAAAATTCCTTTAAAAACCCTAATTTATGAAAGTGTCAGATGTTGCACCACTACAACATGAAACAACCTTAAAGTGTGACATGTTGCACCAATACAACATGAAACAACCTTAAAGTGTGACATGTTTCACCATAGTAACCTACAACAATGTCAGGTGTTGCTAGTTCATAGGGTGCGACACTTTTCGTATGAAGGAAAAAATAATAAATTTGAGAAGTTTCTAGAATAGAAGCTTCGAGGATGAGGTGTCCTCCGATTAGTTTGGATCTCAACCATATTCATGATTTGGTGAGATCCTAAACTCTCATCCTAACCTTCTCATCCATTCCTTTTCAAATCTTTAAAAGGAAGCATATTTCATGAAGAAAGCTAATCAATTAATCACGAATAGTGGTCAATCATGGCTTTAACTTCTGCTTTGTTAAGGTGACTTTTGACCTGGATGAGTTGCTATCAAAACTATGGTGTCAAAAAGAGAAGCAAAGGGTGTGTGTTGGAGCAAGGAATCGTTGTGAGGGACTTCACAAAATCAAGGCTCTTGCTGTAACCTTTTCCATTTTTACTAATACAACAATATATGTTATTTCCCACAAATGCTATCATTTTAGGTTATTTTGGTTACATTCCTCCTTGATCATTTGCATAGGTTTGATCAAATTATACTTTTGTTTCTTTCACTCTTGTTGTCTTGTGTTTTCTTACAGGTTATCTCCCACAAGTCTTAAGACGGAGCTGGAAACTACAACTAGCGAGGACAATCGTCGATTAAAAGGTGTGAGCTCTTTCTAGCTAGTATTTTTATTCAATAAATCTAGGAAAAGTTACATGTTCTATCTTGTTTTGTTCAAGTCTTGGTTTTCGAATCTAGGGAGATCATTCATTGTCCGCATTGACTATTTTTTCCGTCAACAATTGTTATTTTTGTAATTATTGCAAATTATTCTTTAATTTGACTCTGCGTAGAGTGACATTTGAATGGGGCCAACGTTGAAATTTTTTCAGTTTGTGCTTGTATGCACTGAAATTTGACATGGTTATAGTAGATGCATGTGTTGATGGTATATTTGGTTATAGATATATTTTCTTTGTGGGTTTTGAGAAAACAAAATCATGGTATGAATTGGTATCAATGCCTATAAGATAGAAGCTTCAGATTTTAGTTTTGGCTCAGTATGTCATTCACCATTGAACCCAAAATTTATTTCTTTACGAGCCCATTTTTTTTAATCTATTCGTTATGATTGGACTCAACCTTAACATTAGATTCTATCTAGAAAAGATAATTCTTTGTAAAAATTACCTTCTCTAAAAGGATAATAAATTGTTTTAAATACAAAGTGTACCTTTTCTTTGTTTTTCTTTACCTCATTCCTATCCACCTTTTAACATTAGATTCTATCTAGAAAAGATAATTCTTTGTAAAAATTACCTTCTCTAAAAGGATAATAAATTGTTTTAAATACAAAGTGTTCTTTCTTTGTTTTTCTTTTACCAAATTCCTATCCACCTTCAATTTTCTAATTGCCAAATAAATCATCATAAGAGCCTACCAATATTACATTTCTAGAAATTGTTGGGCACACTACCACACTTAGAGGGGGTGTATTGTTGGGATCTTTTTCCAAAACTTCCTTCTTACAAAACCTAGTTAACATTCAAGATTTTCTTCATTACTATTGTTTTCATTTATAATCAGTTGATTTGGAATATATGTAAGCATATATCAACAACATATAATCAACAAATCATCTCCACAAGGAACACAAAGAACACAAGATGTATGTACACAATTTTTCCTTTTTTATTATGGATTTCACATGGGGGTTTTTCAGAAAAAATTTAATAGAATACAACTCTACAAGAACTGGGATTTATATGCAAGACTTAGCTTACATTCTCAAGACCAACTGAGATGAGGGTATCAATCCTCAACATATATCAATATGTCAACATAAACAAGTGTATCAATCATGCAACAACCTCGTACAAACAACCTCAGAATCAACCTCAGCCATAAACAAGTGCATGCAGTAACCATAAAATGAGATATACCAATAATGTCAATCCTTACCATCAACAGAATCATCAATATAAAATCAACATCATCAACTATACACCTCATGTATGTGCCAACTCATCAACCTATTGTCTCAACCATGACTAGTTTTGGATTAGTCAACCCCAACTTGAAATAATCATAAATTTAAAATGTAATGAATAAATATATGAAACTGAGGCTACAATGTTCTTTTAGTGTCTTTTCTGCAATTCTAGGTGGAACTATTTGGAACCTCATAAAATGAGTTATAGAAAATGGCATACCTGTCAATTATGGCTTATTCTAGAAAGACAACTTGTAGAGCGTGTCTCCGCATGAAATATCCATTGAATTGATCTGAAACTATTGCAAAAAATACTATATAATTCACCCTAACCAACAAAATTTGTTCTCACTAAATTTGCATCTGTTATGAAAAGTTATGACGCTACCTCGGAACATTTTTGACTAGCTGTGATCTAGCCACAAACCCTATTTTTCCTGAAAATCCTAAATACAATGATCCAAAATCTGAATTTTTACCAAAGATACTTGGATATGTTTTTCAATGAATAAAAATCCTGCTGTATTCTAATTCATTATATAAAAAATTTATTGCAAAAATGGTGAGATAATCTGTAAATAACATACCTAGAAAGCATCATGAAAAAGAATTATCCTCCCTTCAATTTCGGGCCTTCTTTCTTCACCTTCCTTCTGAATGTTTTAGATATGGAGCAATTTCAGAAACCTATATATATTTCATATTCTCAAGTGTTCCACACAAAAAATGCTCAAGAAGCTCTCACAGTTTCCATCAATACCCAAAATATATTCTCACAAGAAGCTTTCCATTGATCCATCTAAAAGGATGATCTACAAGAGACCATTGCTATCTTATTTATACTGTCCTCTAGTTCACTTAAACCATTTTTTGTGTCACTTTAACCCATTTCTAGGTCACGAACCTTATTTTCCATTTTAGGTTAACCACCTTCCATAAATTGAAAGTTCTCCAATACTTTATCATTTAAATATTCCTTCTGATTTTGTCGCCTTACTATCATTTCTTGATTTTTTTTTTTTTTTTTTTTTTTTTTTTTTTTTTTTTTTTTTTTTTTTTTTTTTTTTATCATTTAAATAATTATTTGTTCTTTTTAGTCACTTAACCCATTTCTAGGTCACTTAACCCATTTTCCTTATTTTTAGAATCCACCTTCCTATAAATGTCTTTTCGATTTTGTCACCATTTATCATTTCTTGATTTTGTCACTTCTCTTATCATTTAAATAATCACCTTGGACTTTGTCACTTTACTCTTTTACTTCATTTAAATAATGATTTCTTCTTTTAGGTCACTTTGACTTCTTTGACCTCAGCTTCAAAGCCTTCAAGGGTCCTCATCTGCAGGGCTATAACTTCAAACTCATGAGGAGTTATGTGCATATTCCACATACCACGAAATTTGAATGATGTGCATCCATCTAGGATAGTTTCACCACAATTTCCTTGATCTTCATTTCAATATCTCACACACAAGTATGGGTCCTCCAAACTATTCTTTCTTAGGATAACTCCATCCTGCTAAAGTTGCCTTCCCACAGAGGGATTTCACCATATAAATACTTGGAGTTCAATCTATTTGTGCACCTTTATTAATCATGATAAGACTTATAATGAGAGACATGGGTCCTCCAACCATTCTCTAGGATAATTCAACTGTCAAAGCTGCCTTCCTGAGGGTTTTCACCATATGGGGAACTACTTTGGAGTTCAACTATTTGTGCACCTTATCAACCAATATAAGACAATAATGAAATATTCTATACATTTATCCAACAATGTATCATATACAAATGAAACCAAAATGATCCATTTTCATCATGTATCAATGACAACTCATTGATCCATCTTCATCATATCAATGACAACTCATTGATCCATCTTCATCTATGCATTCCCATCAAGTAAAATAAATATTATATTACATCAATGATCATTCAATCAATCCTTTGACATCAATCAATCACTTGACATCAATCCTTACTTCATTCCTTCTTCTATCCATGCTATTTGAAGTTCTCATCGTGAAATTTCTTTTTGTGTTCCAACACTCATGCGATTTGTGGCCAAATCCACTATAGCTGTAGCATCTCATAGTGTTATAGTGAACATCAATGCGTCCTACTTGATCACATCTCCAACACCTCATGGTGTTATAAAATCTTCCATTATATCTCCTTTCATAAGATCTACATTCAAAATCTTTGTGACCACATCCATTACATGAATAACAATGCCCATGAAAAATACTTTCTTACCTTTGCTTTGGTGTCCCAAGAATAGATTCTTTCTTTGTTATTTTGAAATTTTCTTTACCTTGTGTAGATGGTTGATTTGCAACATTGTCTTCCTTCTTTGATGGTTTTACCTCATTCTTCTTTGAGGTGCTTGCTTCAGCATGTGTATCTTTTCCTTTGTATCCAAGACCTGATTTATCACATGATGATCTTTGACTTTCCAAGATCTCATCCAAGATTCGTGAGCTATTCAAGTATTTGTTTGAATTTTCCACCTTCTTTCTAAGGTCAACAATTTCATCTTCTAACTTATAACACAACTCTTCCTTTTCATTTATTTGAGTCTTCAATAGTTCCTCTATTCTTTTGGCTTCTTCAATTTGGGTCTTGACATGAACAATGGTTTCAAAACTTTTGCTAATCTCATCATCTACATTCATATCTTCTTTTCCATTATTTAGTCTTGTGATCTCTTCTTCCTTTTCTTGTAATAGAGTCTTATTTCTCTCTTCTTGATCCTTGATCATTTCTTTTAACTTCAATATGTGCCTTAGAATTCTCCTAAAAAACTTCTTAGTGTTATCTAAAAGATAGTTATAGTCAATATAATAATGATCACTTCTATATCTATATAAACCCTCTTCAACTTCCTTTTAAAGTTTTAATAGATTTCCTTCTATTCTTTTCATGGAATAATTATCATCAAACTTTACACAAACTGTTTCTAGATCTTCTTCTTCATTTGTAGAGAAAAATTCATCATCATCATTGCAATCAAGGGTTTTTGAGAGTTATTTACCTTCATTTGAAATATCTTCACAATCTTCCTTTTTTCCAATATCAACACATAATTATTTGCCTTCATTTGAAATGTCTTCAAGATCTTCCTTTGTGCCATCATCACTTGATTCTTTATCTTCACTTGAAATGTTTTCAAAATCACATTTAGAAATAATGCATTCAAGAGTTTTTGGAGATTCTT
>SNQJ01S0213412.1:0-15735 GCA_010110895.2 Picea sitchensis | reverse complement strand
CCATGAAATGTTAGCACTGAGAGTCACCCTCGGACTGCTAGAGGATAAGCCCAGTACCCATCAAAATGTAAATGGATTTAAAATGGTTTGAGTAGGTGGATCGGTGAGACTTTAAATAAAGGAAAATAAAACAGATATCATTGTAGATCAGTGATGGACCATTGGGCTATGGAGTCATAAATAGTCTTCTCAATGAAGGCATTTAAACTCCCTATCAGACTAAATATGTGCATAATGATGAAGAGAAGAATAAGAGGATAACATAAAAATGAATATTCTCTAAGCATAGATCCTCTCTTCAAAGAGAATTTAGATGTGTTTGAACAATAAACAATGATAGATAGGCAAGATTACAGCAGATCCTCTAACGCATCAGGAATCTATCTATCAAAGGAAAAATTTAATCCTTAAAATCAGCAATACATTCAAACAAGATGAAGAATAGAACTTAGATGTGTCTGAACAGTAAACATTGATAAATAGGCAAGCTTACGGCAGATCCTCTACTGCATTAGGAATCTATCAATCAAAGGAAAATTGTAATCCTTAAAATCAACAATACATTCAGACAAGATGAAAAATAGAAAAGAGAATATAGAAGACAAAACTGATGAAACAACTCATATGAGTCTTCAAGAACAATACCATTTACAACTACATTCCCCTCCATCTTACAAAATGAAATATACAGTCATAAACAATTCTCAAAACTTCCTTCAGTCTTGGGCTGAACCCCCCCCCTATGATGCAAGAGCATCGCCAGCAACATCAAGCGAGCCAGCGTGGAGCGGAAGACAACTGGACTAGCCAGCACAAAATTTGAAAATGCCTTGGAAACTATTGTGCAAAATCTTAAATGAGTCATTTAAGAGGAGACGCCTTTGTATATTGTAATGGACCTTGAGTGGATAGCTCATGTCCTTTTGTAGATAGTCGGCATTTAATATAGTTAATGCAGTTAGATAGGAATTTAATTCTAGATTGGATAGCTTAGAGTCCAAGAGGGAAAACGGGTATAGACACCCTCATTGTGTCATTGTAACATTATCAAGGAGCGTTCAGGAAGAGAAGAGCAAGCAGAGAACTGTGTGAAGAACACCCATGTACAGGCATTTGAATTAATAGAAGAAAGCTTTGATTCAAATCCATGGTTTTGTGTTGTTTCTCTGTGTATTGATGTTATGCTCATGAATTTTCAGTACATGTCATACATTTTCTTTTATATGTTGTGTATGTGATTTCATGGCTATATTGAAGTCTGAAAGGGAGATAGAATAAGTTTCAATTGTTTCTCTAATTGAACCAGAGGGTTCCTGCAAGGAGTGCAGTTGAATTGTCTGCAAGGAGTGCGTTGACAGAAGGGTTCAATTAGAGATAACTTATGTTGCCATACACCTCAGGAGTGCAGTGGCACAGTGTCGTGCAAGGATTTCACAGGCCAAGGAGAATTCTCAGAGTTGTGATTCTGAGCGAGGTATCGGAAAACTGTTGTTGTAGGTGTGCGCAGGGTCGAGTGTCTTCAACACTTAAGAGTTGTTGAATGTTTGCCACAAGGAGTGCGTGCAAGTCCCTCTGAAAGAATCAGAGTGGGAAAGCTCAGGAGGTATAGAACCTTCGAGAAATCGTCAAAGGAGAGCACAGGAATTTTGTGCCGTGAAATGTTCAAGTAAGAGTTGCAAGTACATGTGCTGGAGGGTAAATTCTGAGAAGGAATACTTAGTTATTCTCAAGAAATCTTCAAGGAGGAGGAAACCGACGGTCCAGATCTTGTGGAGAGGATTCGAAAAATCTCTTCAGTCGTTGGATTTTCCAGAATAGCGGTGAGGTTACTGTTACATCCAGAAGTTTGAGCTCAAAAGTTTTTGATTCGTTGGATCAACAGTCGATTCCCGCCAACCCTCATATTTGGCAGAAGTTGCGTCGGGGTTAAGCCCTAGTGAGCAAAGGAGAGT
Source organism: Picea sitchensis (assembly GCA_010110895.2). Lineage (NCBI taxonomy): Eukaryota > Viridiplantae > Streptophyta > Pinopsida > Pinales > Pinaceae > Picea > Picea sitchensis. Next base: position 13,783 of record SNQJ01S0213412.1, on the reverse strand, counting down.
TTCGGAAAGGCATCGGGATATTGGAGGCATCGGTGTTTTGGAAGTCAAGAAAATTGAGACCCCTCGAGTCTCGAAACACTGACGGAATCCTAGCCGTGTATCTCGGACAGGACACGTGTCAGAAATCCGGAGCGAGTAGGGGTTCGGCATTTTGGGGTTTCTGAAGACAAAGGAATCGTCACATCAGGAATCAGTATTTCATGATACCCAATAGGGCGACGAGGAAGTGGTGACGTGGAGGATTAATCTCTCATGTGCATCGAGGATCGGTATATCGGGATTCTCGGTGACGATAAAATCAATGCAGGAGGAGTCGCGAAACTCCAAAACGCGACGGCCCCACAGTCATAGCATTACAGTGGAGGACAGGTGGAAATTTGTATCGGTAGATCGGGTTTCGTGGATTCAAAGAGCCCGAATTCGTGACCATAGGACTCGCGATTTCTCGAAGTCTGATTTCCCGATTTGAAAGGGGATTCCATGTAAGAGAACTATGTGGGTATTGAGAAGTCCCAATAAGGGAGTTGAAGAGCATTTCAGCTCTTCGGGCCAAGGGAAGAGAAGGTCCTGTGTGATCAGCATACCTGAGGGTGCGGTTGTGTTAGAGTGGTATCAGAGAGGGAAGTTCTTTTCTTTCTATAGCAGAGAAGAAGAGGAAATTCACCATGCCGCCCAGGAGAGAAAGACAATCACCTGACCCAGAGGACAGGGAGGTACGAAAAAGAGGCAGGCAGGTAGTCAATCCAGAAATGGAGAGACAGATGAGAGATCTCCGAGAAAGACTCGAGGAGATGGAAATAGCACAAAGACGCATAGCTAGTGCAGGGTATCTGAGTGATTTCGAGAGCGAAGTTGAGGCTGAACGCGAGGAGGAAGTTGCAGCCGAAGATGCAGCCAATGAGCGGTTGATTAAAGCTATTTCGCGGATGGGTACGAAGTCTAGAATGGACATTCCAGTCTACGAGGGGAATCTGGATGTAGAAGAGCTTCTAGATTGGATTAGGGCTCTTGACACCTACTTTGATTATGAAGATATCGAAGAGGATAAGAAGGTCATGCATGATGTCACGTGCTTGAAAGGACACACAGCATTGTGGTGGGACGAGCTACAAGCTGACAGACGCTACAAAGGTAAGCAAAAGATTAAAATATGGGATCGAATTATTGCAAAGATGAAGGAAAATTTCATCCCAAGGGATTATCAAATCACCCTGTTCAGAAGGATGCAGAACCTGAGACAAAAGCTGATGACAGTGAAATAATACACTGAGGAATTCTATCGACTAAACATCATAGCGGGTCATCGGGAGAGCAATGATGAGAAGGTTTCCAGATATTTGAATGGTCTAAGATATGACATTCAGGATGAATTGAGCATGGTTACCATCAGGACGGTGGAGGATGCTTATCATATGGCTCTAAAAGCCGAGGAAAAGCTGAGTCATAAGCAAGGTCAGCGGGGCCAAGGCAGAAGTCAGCCCAGAGGCAAGGCAGTTGCCCAGGACAAGTACCAGAAGCCCAAGGAGGAATGGAAAAAACCTCAGGGTAAGGTTGAGAGAGGTGGAACCTCACAGAGAGGGCCACATGTTGAACAGAGAGGGAAGCATACAGAGCAGAGGGGAGATTATAATGACGCAAACACTTTTCCTCGTACCAGAGGTAGAGGAAGAGGCCGAGGAGGAGTAATCACATGTTTCACATGTGGGAAGAATGGGCACAAGTCATACGAGTGTCCAGAGAAAAAGAAGGACATCGGGGAAGCTCACATCACAGAATCGCAGAGGCGAGATGTTGAGGCCGAAGACGCAGAAGGTGGAAGGTCGCTTGCGATGCATAAAGTCCTTTTGATACCCGAGAAGGAGGTGGAAAGCTCAGTCCAAAGGACCAGACTCTTTAGGACTGCTTGCAAGACCAAGGACAGGGTGTGCAAGGTTATTGTGGATAGCGGTAGCACGGATAATCTCGTTTCAACCGAGATGGTGGAGAAGCTGGAGCTGGAGACGACTGATCATCCAAGCCCATATAAAGTTTCGTGGCTACAGAAAGGACACCAGGTAACTGTTACTAAACAATGCTTGGTTGAGTTCAAAATAGGAGGGTATAATGATAAGATTTTATGTGATGTTATTTCCATGGATGTTTTTCATCTATTGCTGGGTAGACCATGGCAATATGACAGAAATGTGGTTCATGATGGGAGAATGAACACATATACTTTAGAGAATAATGGGAGAACCCATATGTTTCTTCCGATAAAAGATAAGGAGGTGAAGCCGGAGGTAAGAAATACAGTACTTCTTATGAGTGGGAAGGAGCTTCTTACGGAGGTTAAGAAGAAAGAAGATCCACAATTCTTTGTAGTCAGAAAACCAAGAATTGTTCTGACTAGCACAAGAGTGGATGATTTACCAGACAAGGTTCAAGAACTGCTGGAAGAGTTCGCTGACATCATAGTGGACGAATTACCTCATTCGTTGCCACCAATGAGGAGTGTGATTCACCATATAGACCTCATACCAGGAGCTAGTTTTCCGAACAAAGCTGCGTACAGGTTGGCGCTGCAAGAAAATGAAGAGGTCAAGAAGCAGGTCCAGGATTTGTTGGACAAAGGATTGGTCAGGGAGAGCTTGAGTCCATGTGTTGTTCCAACAGTGCTCAGTCCAAAGAAGGATGGAGGTTGGAGAATGTGTACCGATTCAAGGGCGATTAACAAAATAACCATCAGGTACAGGTTTCCACTGCTGAGAATGGATGATCTAATGGATTGCCTGAATAGGGCAAAGTATTTTTCAAAGGTTGATTTGAAAAGCGGATACCATCAGATTCGCATGAGAGAAGGCGATGAGTGGAAGACAACCTTCAAAACCAATGAAGGGTTGTACGAATGGCTAGTCATGTCATTTGTCTTGATGAATGCCCCGAGTACCTTCATGAGGTTGATGAATGAAGTCCTGAGGGAATTCATCGGTAAATTTGTCATTGTTTATCTTGATGACATATTGATTTTCAGTAAAACGAAAGCAGAATATCTGAAGCATTTAGCTACAGTAATGAAGAAGCTACAGCAAGAGAAGTTGTTGATCAACATGAGGAAATCTTCATTTATGAAGAGAGAACTCATTTACTTGGGATTTGTCATATCGACGAATGAATTAAAGATGGATCCAGGTAAAGTGGAGGTAATCAAGAATTGGCCATCACCGAGAAATGTGTTCGAGGTGAGAAGTTTCCATGGTTTGGCTAGTTTCTACCGAAAGTTCAACAAGAATTTCAGTGGAATTAGTGCAGCAATGATGGACACAGTAAAGAAGCGGCATAAGTCTTTTCATTGGATAGCCGAGGCTGAGAATATATTCAATCTGTTGAAGCGGAAGATCACGGAACGACCAGTGTTGGTGTTACCGGATTTCCTGAAGACATTTCAGGTGAAATGTGATGCAAGTGGGTTTTCCATAGGAGTGGTCAGGAAGACAGGCCGGTTGCATATTTCAGCGAGAAGATGGATGAGGTGAAACTGAAATACTCCACGTATGATAAAGAATTTTATGCTATCATACAGGCCCTGAAGAAGTGGAGGCATTAATTGATCCCAAAAGAATTTGTTTTGTACAATGATAATCATGCATTACAGTTTGTGACTCAACAAGAGAAGTTGAATCAGAAACATGCAAAATGGGTAGAGTATATGCATAATTTCACATTTGTGATTAAACATATTTCGGGTACTGCTAACAAAGTGGATGATGCTTTGAGCAGGAAGTGTTTGTTGCTGTAGGAGTTCCGAGTCAAAACATTGGGTTTTGGAAACCTCAGGGACATGTATGCAGGTGATGAAGATTTTGGAGAGGCGTATGAAGCCACTGAGAATCCAGTTCTCAGAGATAGGAGTCCTTGGATAGATTATATGATCTAGGAAGGATTGTTGTTTAGAGGCAATCAATTGTGCATTCCAATTTGCTCCATGAGGGAAAACCTGTTGAAGGAGAAACACAGTGGAGGCTTGGCACGACATTTTGGCCATGATAAAACATTCGCGAAGCTGAATGAATCATATTTTTGGCCAGGGATGCGATCAAATGTCAAGTGATTTGTTGACAGATGTCAGGTATGCCATCATTTGAAGGGGAGAAAATAGAATGCAAGTCTTTATCATCCATTGCCCATACCAGAGAGGCTGTGGGAGGCAATAAGCATGGATTTTATATTGGGATTGCCAAGGATGCAAAGGGGTGTTGATTCCATCTTTGTGGTGGTGGACAGGTTTTCTAAAATGGCACATTTCATTCCATGCCAGAAAACCAGTGATGCGATGCACATCGCAAATTTGTTTTTTAAAGAGATCGTTCGACTTCACGGATTGCTGAAAAGTATAGTTTCCGACAGGGACACTAAATTCATAGGGAATTTTTGGAGAACCTTATGGAAGAAGATGGGAACTAATTTGATGTTTAGTTCTTCTTATCATCCATAGATAGATGGACAAATGGAAGTGGTCAACAGAAGTCTGGGAGATTTGTTGAGAAGCTTGGTGACAGAGCACCATAGCAGTTGGGACCACGTATTACCACAAGCAGAGTTTGCATGCAATGACTCAGTGAACAGGAGAATAGGGAAGAGTCTGTTTCAGATTGTGTATGGTGTGCAGCCAAGGGGAGTTTCTGAATTGCGAGACTCAGAACAGACTGCTACTAGCAGCGCTAGAGCAGAGGAATCCGCTGAGGCGATGAAACAACTTCACAGTAAGGTGAAGGAGCGACTGTTGAAATCAAGCCAGGAATACAAGCGCAGAGAAGATCAGCATCGGAGACAACTTCACTTTGAAGTTGGTGATCTGGTTCTGGCACATTTGAGGAAGGAAAGGTTCCCAAGGGGAACATACAACAAATTGAAAATGAAGAAAATTGTGCCATGCAAGGTCCTGAAGAAATTCGGAGAGAATGCTTATGAGATTGAGTTTCCGGATGGCATCGAAATATCTCCGATATTCAATATCGCGGACTTATACCCATATAGGGATGAAGAAGCAGAAACTGGAATAGAGCAGCCAATGATCCAGTGGAGGAACCAATTGCCAGTTGCAGAGAAGCCACAAATTGAGTGCATACTGGACAAGAGAGTGGGTAAGAAGACCAGGAGAAAATAATACTTTGAGTATCTGGTCAAGTGGAAGAATCACCCAGTGGAAGATGCCAGCTAGGAGATATAAGCGAAGATTCAGAAGCATGGACAGGTCGTGCAGGAGCTCATGGACAGGATCCCATGAAAGTTTTCAAGCCGAGGAGTATGATGCAGGAGCATTGCCAGCAACATCAAGCGAGCCAGCATGGAGCGGACGACAGTTGGACTAGCCAGCACAAATTTTGAAAATGCCTTGGAAACTGTTGCGCAAAATCTTAAATGAGTCATTTAAGAGGATACGCCTTTGTATATTGTAATGGACCTTGAGCGGATAGCTCTCATCCTTTTGTAGATAGTCGGCATTTAATATAGTTAATGCGGTTAGATAGGAATTTAATTCTAGATTGGATAGCTTAGAGTCCAAGAGGGAAAACAGATATAGACACCCTCATTGTATCATTGTAACATTATCAAGGAGCGTTCAGGAAGAGAAGAGCAAGCAGAGAACTGTTTGAAGAACACCCATGTACAGGCATTTGAATTAATAGAAGAAAGCTTTGATTCAAATCCATGGTTTTCTGTTTTTTCTCTGTGTATTGATGTTATGATCATGAATGTTCAGTTCCTGTCATACATTTGCTTTTATATGTTGTGTATGTGATTTCATGGTTGTATTGAAGTCTGAAAGGGAGATAGAATAAGTTTCAATTGTTTCTCTAATTGAACTAGAGGGTTCCTGCAAGGAGTGCAGTTGAATTGTCCGCAAGGAGTGCGTTGATAGAAGGGTTCAATTAGAGATAACTTCTGTTGCCATACACCTCAGGAGTGCAGTGGCACAGTGCCGTGAAAGGAGTGCACAGGCCAGGGAGAAGTCTCAGAGTTGTGATTCTGAACAAGGTATCAGAAAATTGTTGTTGTAGGTGTGTGCAGGGTCGAGTGTCTTCAACACTTAAGAGTTGTTGAATGTTTTTCGCAAGGAGTATGTGCAAGTCCCTCTGAAAGAATCAGAGTGAGAAAGCTCAGGAGGTATAGAACCTTCGAGAAATCGTCAAAGGAGAGCACAGGAATTTTGTGTCGTGAAATTTTCAAGCAAGAGTTGCAAGTGCATGTGTTGGAGGGTAAATTCTGAGAAGGAATACTTAGTTATTCTCAAGAAATCTTCAAGGAGGAGGAAACCGACGGTCCAAATCTTGTGGAGAAGATTCGCAAAATCCTGTCAGTCGTTGGATTTTCTAGAATAGCGGCGAGGTTACTGTTACATCCAGAAGTTCGAGCTCAGAAGTTTGTGAGTCGTTGGATCAACAGCCGATTCCCGCCAACCCTCAGATTTGGCAGGAGTTGCGCCGGGGTTAAGCCCTAGTGAGCAAAGGAGAGTTTCGAAAAGGCATCAGGATATTGGAGGCATCGGTGTTTTGGAAGTCAAGAAACTCGAGACCCCTCGAGTCTCAAAACATTGATGGAATACTAGCCGTGTATCTCGAACAAGACACGCGTCAGAAATCCGGAGCGAGTCGGGGTTCGGCATTTCGGGGTTTCTGAAGACAAAGGAATTGTTACATCAGGAATCGCTATTTCGCGATACCTAATAGGGCGACGAGGAAGTGGTGACGTGGAGGAGTAAGCTCTCATGTGCATTGGGGATAGGTATATCGGGATTCTCGGTGACGAGAAAATCAGTGCAGGAGGATTCGTGAAACTCTGAAACGTGACGGCCCCACAGTAATAGCGTTACAGTGGAGGACAGGTGGAAATTTGTATCGGTAGATTGGGTTTCGGGGATTCAAAGAGCCTGAATTCGTGACCATAGGACTCGCGATTTCACGAATTCTGATTTCCCGATTTGAAAGGGGATTCCGTGTAAGAGAACTCTGTGGGTATTGAGAAGTCCCGATAAGGGAGTTGAAGAGCATTTCAGTTCTTCGAGCCAAGGGAAGAGAAGGTCCTGTGTGAGAAGTGTACCTGAGGGTGCGGTTGCGTTACCCTACATCTCATTCATTTGATGTATTTATAGTCAAAACAAAAGACAAAAATGAATGAAAAGTCTTTCTTCTTGGGCGCCTCTTCTCCAGTGTCGTGTATCTTCTCTTGGATGTCATGTTCCTTCTGTCAGAAGGAAACTGTGGTCAGTATGGGCCTATAGGAAAATATTCCCTTTGTGGTACTTCGGGCTAACAGTGTTTTGCCTCCTCGGCCAGACCCTCCATGCTTCCATTTAATGGGCTAGTCGATTGTTCAACCATCTGTCCTTCTTTCATTAATTGATTTCTCATTGGGATCAGGACAAGGCCTAATGCCTAGTTTGTCTCCACATGTTTCTTTCAGATTGGGTCATATATAAGCATGTGATTGTGTAAGTTTCCAAGGGCGGGTTGGATCCACACCGCTCTGACCCCCTCAATTCACCACCAACTGCCACGTACCTCTTCATCTATACCATGGTTTCGATTGCAGGAATGCTCTAGAAATTTATCATTCGAGCATGTTCTGTCCCCACAATGAAGTGTGGTCGTCGATCTGCTACAAATCTATGATCTGGGAAACCCTGTTATTTTAGCGCCCCCACTAAAATTTATCCTTCCGCCAACTCCAAAATCCCTCTAACCATGCTTAAATATGGCGCCAATTTTGGTGCTCGGGAGATTTGGATGCTGAGAAGGGATATCTCTCAGAGGATGACCTCCTGAATCTGACGTGGTGGGCTGACATCATATGACGTCACAGTTGTTGATGTGTCACAAAAGGGGTGTGCCATGCGTCACTTGAACATGAGCGGATGAGATGCCCAAAGATGCCTAAAATGAGTTCCATGTGTTGGCACCATATGTATGCCACGTATCTATGATGGATGGGTGCCATGCATCTAAACTAATGGACCCCAAGAGTCTTCAGCACTTCTGGTTTGGGAAATTATGCATGTAGAGTTTGTATAACCCTCGAAGGTTCGAACCCGCGAAGTGATTAGTGTGTTCTTATCACTAATTAATTTGGGATTAAGCTGCCTTAATCGAAATGCTTTTGGAATTCAGGGCTTCTACCTATTCGTTAAGCCTTGCACAACTTTGAAAATTTGAATGTGTGAGAGCCGTTAATCTGAGCTTTGCATGGGATTTCCATCGTTGAAACTTTAACATGTCTGTCGCTTGCATTTCAAGCCTGAAGTGGACTACTCTGAATGTTGCATTTTGTGCTCATGTTTTTTCCCTATGCATACAACATAATTGACCAGTCTATCTTTATCAACCATGAGAAGAAAAACTTATATGAAGTTATGCAGAAAAGGGAGAGACTCGGCAGAGGTGTAGACACAGGTTTTAACAATAACTATATATGACCCATGACAAATTTATGTGCTAAAACTCGCAGCCTACCACGAACTACTCACCTAATTTCAAGTACATTAACACTACGCAGAGTATCGATTCATGTGATAGCCGAAACGTTAGGCCAAGGTAAGTAAACATTACTAAACATTGCATCATGATATGACAATGGTAGGTGTTAAAAATATTATGTTTAGACCGTTTAAAGAGGAAAATCTTTAAATGAACCCTTTATCATTCATATCAACAATTTATTAATAGTTTGAATCAAGTCTTTAGTTCAGGCTCGACATTCAAGTTCATAAATTGGTTTAGATCAAACCCACATATTTTAAAATTGAGCTTAGTTTGTAGGAAGTGAGCGTTGCTTAGGTTGGTTAAAATAATTCATAGACATTCCATTTAAAACATAGCTCAAGGATATTCTTATTCATACCTTATATTAGTTTAAAAAAACAAACAATAATATTTAATCCATGCAAAGGGATACTATCACAAGAGTTCGATCAATGATTTTCACGAAAAGAAGATTCAATTTCATGCTTTACAGTCATGAAATTGAAGAGGGAAAATGATCAATAAGTGACACAAACATATTCTCATGAAAATGATAAAAGTTCAAACAATATTGATTGGCACTAAACAATCACACCTATGTACAAAAGAAAATCAGCCAAGGTGACACATATAGACATACTAGGAAGTGAGTATAAGAACTGATTTTGTATTTCAAATGATAATTAAAAATAAGATGCTAGTTGGGCAGAAAACAAATGGCGACTCACTAGGCGAAGAAGTTATCTCTATCCTGGTGAAAGAATCACATCATGAAGACTAAAAGCATCGTCTTGTCAGATATCCAAGTTTCCTTTGAGAGTTTCTCATTTGGTCTGTATAACAATGATATTATCCTCAGTGGCGTATGATAAACTGGTGTAGCCACGATTCACAAACTGAGGTACAAAATTATTTTAAGGATTGAGATCTGAAAGATGGTTTCTCCCATGAGTCATGAGAATTTATGAGTAGGACTTTGATACCACAGGCATGGACATTGCTTCCAGCAGGCATTCATAGCCTCGACAGGGTTTCCTTTTAACCCAACCGGATGTTTTTATCCCATCCAGTAGTTAAGAACACATGGTAGATCGATCTTGGAGTTATTGATTTTGATTATTTTGGAAATTTAGGAACTAGCTAAAGGTCACAGCCCGATCTTGGTGACTAGTTAACAACAATGTCATCCACAAAGGTCCAAGAAAGTGAGCAAGTCGGTTCATGATGAGACCTCTTGTCCTTTAGTTTAGAAATATGGAGGCCACTACCCTAGCTTGGTAACCAGAAATGGTAATGTCACTTCTATATACTCTCTAGGGTCATAATGGACCAACTCATGATGAGACCTTCCAACCCTCAGCTACAAACTTGTACAATTTTATTTTGAAATCACAGGTGATCCAATCATCGTATTTGAAATTAATCTCCCAACAAGAGATTATCTAAAAGATAGGGAATCAGATCCAGAAAGTTCCTTAAGAACAAGAAATAGCATAAGAATTCCTAAGATATACATCATTGTCAAGGGTTAGACCAATTTTCTGAAACAATCCTTTACTGAGAAAAGGGAAAGAGAAATGGTAGCAACCATATATAAAATTTAACCATTAGGGCTAAAGCGTATTTTCTTATTTCAATACCAGATTTGAACTCTCGTTGGTGGCTTTCAAATCAATAGATAGTGCAGTCTCTTAAAACCAGATTCCTTCATGATGATCAGTTTTGAACTGCAGAATAAAACATCAAAAATACAGGCAAAACAAAAATTAAATTTCACTCAAACTAGATATTTACAAACTAACTTTATACCAGTAGATCACAAAAACTACTTTTTGAGGGCCTGGACATTTACTAGAAAAGTATCTTGTTGTCACTCCATATTTTGGAGATGAAAAGAACTAGGACCAATTTTTACTTTAACAATAAACGGTCCCAACCACAGATTTTGAAACTTTGTGTGTTCCCCTTTATCCTCATGTTCCTTATCCCACCGAAAACCATATCTCCTACATTGAAGTTTCTATCAGAATATGAACTCTCATCAAACCATCGTTTAACAATTTGTTGATGATGATATAATTTATTTTTATCATGTGTTATGTTTTTTTCAAGTTTAAGTAAAGCATTAATTCGATTTTCTAAGGCGGGGCATTCTTCCTCCTGGACCTTTTGGGATAGTTGAAGATATGGTAACATGACATTGGGAGGAAGGATAGATTCTCTTCCATACACAAGGAAGAAAGGGGAGTTACCAATGGCTTATTTATGGGTGACCCTGTCAGCCCATGGTCCATTAAACAAGGTCGTGTGCCAATTTTTATGATTGTTCGACACTATTCTTTTTAGGATTTTGATTAAAAAAAAATTCATTGATTCACCCAGGCCATTGCCTTGGGGATAATAGATGGAAAAATATTTTAACTTGATTCCTTTTTATAAATCATAAAAATTTATGTCCAATGCGGAAAAATAAGAAGCATTATCGAAAACCAGACATTCTGGTATCCCAAAACACGTAATGATATGAGTTTCTAGGAACGAAATCACCTAATTAGTGTTGACCACTCTTAGATGCATGGCTTCAGACCACCTAGTAAAGTAGTATGTTGTCGTGATAATGTACTTATGCTAATGCGAAGAGGCTGGTTTGATTGACCCTATGATATACAAGCCCCATTGTTGAAATGGTGCATTGATTGTAATGAGCTCCAAAGGTTAAGTGGCTTTCTTTACTCATCCTGAAGCCTTTTGACATATTGTGCATTTGTGGGCTATGGCATGGAAATATTTAAACAGTGTGGGCCAATAGTACCCAGATCTAAGGAATTTGTGAGTGGTTGTTTCGCTGCAAAAGTGATCTCCTGCATTACCATAATGCAATTCAATCAATACCGTTTTAGATTCTTCATGTTCTAGGTAGTGTAACAATACACCATAAAAAACAATTATGAAAAGCACATCATTAATTAATTGAAAAGGTGAATATTTGAGCCTTAGTTCTCTTTTCCTTTTGGGGTCAATATGTTATTGGGTATTCCCATGTATCAAGTAAAACTTAATATCATTATACCAGGAATTTGGCACGGCTTTCATACAAAATATTTTCATTTCATCAGAAAATGTCTCATCCGGTAAGATGGGTTTATTATCAAGTTGATTAACTGCATCAGCCACTAATTTGCAAAGACCTTGACCTCTAACAATTTGGGTTGTTTTAATCTCGAAATCCTATTCTTGAAGAGAGTTCATCCAATGATCCCTCTTGTCCCCAAGCTCTTTTTGAACTAGTAGATTCCTTACTGTTGGATATGGGGCAATGACATTAGTTTTGGACTTCAATAGGTAGGACCTAAAGTGTTTTACCGCTTTAAAAATAGCAAAATCTTGTTGATCAACTGCATGATAGTTTAATTGTGTTCCTTTAAAAGAAGAAATCATGAATGAGATGGGGATTTCATCATTATCATTATTTTTCTGAGTGAGTACTGCAATATATGATCTATCTGATATGAAAGTGTAGACGGTAAAGTCTTTGACAAAATCAGGTCTCGTTAAAGATGGAGCTTCTATTACATATTTTTTTATGGCATTAAAGGCCTGGTTTTCCTATGATCCCCATTTAAAAGAAACGTCCTTTTTTATCATATTTTGCAGGGATCTAACCATCTCGAAAAAACTAGGTACAAAACGTCTGACAAAATTGATTTTACGAAGAAAAGATTGCATAGATATCTTGGATGACGGAGGAGAAAGATTGGTTATGTCTTTCGTTTATTCAGGATCTATCATCATTCCATTTTTTGATACTATAAAACCAAGTAAATTCCCTTGATCAATGACAAAGATTGATTTCTTGGGGTTTAATGAAATTCCATATTTAGGACAATGTTCCAATACACTCCTTAGGTGAGATAAGTCATTTTTTTCCTTCTTTGAGAAGATGGTAACATCATCGAAATAGAAAACCACCAACTGTTTTATAAGCCCACGAAAAGAAATATCCATGGCCCTTTAGAAAGTGGCCTAGCATTAATTAGTCTGAAAGGCATTTTACGATAAGCATAAGTTTCCCAAGGGGTCCGGAATGTAGTTTTAAACTGATCTGGCGGAGACATCAGGACTTGGTTGTATCCCAAAAAACCATCCAATAAGGATAGTCTTTCAACACCAGATACATTTTGTAAGATTTGTTCCATGGGTGAAATGGGGTAATTATCTTTATCAAAGGCTCTATTTAAGTTGCGGAAATCAACACAAAGTCGAGTTTCCCCATGCGTTTTCCTTACCGGGACTAAATTGGACACCCATTGGGTATGTCGAATAGGAAAGATGATCTTATTTGTTAACAACTTGTTCAATTCTTTCTTGGCTGTAGGTTCTAATTTTGGGTGCATCTTTCTTAATTTCTATTGGAACAATTGGGCTTGAGGTTTCATGGGAATTACATGTTGTATTGTATTTGGATCAAATGTTTTCAAATCCTCGTAAGTCCGAGCAAACACATCTTTAAATTATTTAAACAGTTTAATAAATGTTGACTTTTCTTGTTGTGTGCACCCTATGCCCAAATTAATGTTCTTGGGATGATCATGTGTTCTTAAGTTTACAGTTTCATATTGCAACGAGGAACTATTTGTTTTATATTTAACTACACCCTTAAATTTTCCATGTAAATCATAAAAAATTTCTAATCTAATAAAAAAATTAGGGATAGAATTTACCATGACAGATGAACTTTCTTCTAATCGTAGATCAGATATTACCGTAAAATCATGGATATTTTCGTCATGAGTGTTTTCATCGATTAAAACACCTTAGAAAGTGTCTTCCATATGCAAAAAATTTATGACCTGTTGATCTTCGTCAAACACCCACCAATTAGTGATGTTATCTGGAATTGATGGCTTGAATAACGATTCAACAGAAAATTAATCACAAGAGAAACCTTCAGTGGGAAATAATCTTGGCATTGTGTTTGCCAATAAATCTACTTCAGAGTTACTAGATCTATGAATAGAACTTATGTTAAAGAAAGAAATCTATTAATCAAGTTCCATACCTCATTCTGGTAATTTTTTAGATGAGCATATATACAATGAATGGCATTTTTTACCTGTTTTACTACAATTTCATAATCTTTGAATACAACCAGAATTTACAATCAAGGTCAATGGCTTTCTTGAACCCCTGTAAGAGAGCTTCATATTATGTTGTATTATTTGTGCAATCAAATTATAATCTACAAGCAATGAATGTCTTATTTCTTTTGGGGTCTATCAATTAAAAAG